>NDXB01001715.1:56703-74307 GCA_002631895.1 Agapornis roseicollis | reverse complement strand
TCCCCCCCCCCCCCCCCCCCCCGGAAAAAAAAAAAATCATCCTGTGTTTCCTATCATTTGAGTAGTATCTTCTGCATCCAGCACACAAAGTTGTAGGCAGAGAGCTCAGCCTTGGCATTTTAGCACTCTTGTGGGCACCGGCTAAATATCTCTGTACAGATGTATTGTTTTAAATGTAAAGTTTCAAAAGTACCCTCTACAATGAGCTTGTAGCAATATATGCTTTCCAGGTACATGGTCCTGGAACCTCAGCTGGCAGCCAGTCAGAATTGCTTGCAAATGTTGATACTGTTTGGGGAATAAACACAAGCAAAACCAATGGATAAAGAAAGGAAGAAGAGAGAAAATGATCAAATGCTAGCAGAAATAAATAAAAATACCACAACCTTCATCACAGAACTGAATGGCAAAATGAACCGGACAGTTTCCTGGTTGCTAAGAATGCTATATTTGCAAGTGTTTTCACTTAACTTGAGAACATGTACTGTAAGAATTTGTTACATAAATTTGTTGACTAGTGCTGGTTGAAGGAAAACAGCCCAGATAAAGGTTGTTTGAAGATGAAAAAATCCATATTGTTGAAACCTCCTCTTTTCAATCAGCACAATAGTATCAATTTGGATGTAATTTTAAAAACACAGGGAAAATTTCTGAACTTTATTAAAATGTTGTTTATTTCATGGCATGTATATTACCTAATAACTAAAGGGAAATATAAACTATATTTATGTATAAAATATACTTTACATTATGCACCATGGTTGGTTTTAAACAGGGGATCTGTGTGACACATGCTGTGTCCTTTTCTGGCAAGGCCTCAGCTGTGTGTGATTTTGGATATCACACTTACATGAAAAATGAGGATGTTAGAGAAAGTTGAGGAAAAAAAGCTAATCTAAAGTCTAGTGTATGTTACTGAGGAGGAAGCGCCAAAGGAATGTAGGTGCATGTTTTAGGGAAAAGATGTTTAGGAAAAGATGACTGCCCTCAGTGCCCCTCCTGGGATTTCTCCTAGTCCTGTTTTCTTTAGGTTGCTATATAGTATGAATTGTACGGCCCTATCAAAACACACAGTACTCTATTTCTGTTTATTTAACTTTTTAAGACAGTTAATGGCAACTACTATTTATTATCAGCTGCGCATCTTTTCCGCATCAAAATATTTCCTCTTTGTTCTGCAGTTAAATATTTTGCAATGTCTTGGAATGTACCAAATAATGAACATTGAATGATAAAGAGCCCTAAGTTCTGAGGTGATGGTTTGGCATTTTTAGCCATTGCAAAACACTGAACTGAATTGCCCTTGACAATCAGTTTCCAGTCTAAATTGCTGCTGCACAGGTACCATTAAAGAGAGTGCTTTAAGTGGAGACATATGTGGGTGCAGAGGACTGGTTTTGGACTTACTGGATTTGACCATCCTCAGCATCTTAGTTTCTCCTTTCCTAAGACAAGTGAACACCAGCAATGTCAGATTTGTTGCTACCTGAAGGAGTGAGAAAGTGCATAGAATTGCAAGAGCAATTCTTGACACTTTTTCCATGCTAGTTTTGAAGTGACTTAAATGTTATAGAGAGAGAACATTCAAGTCAGAACTGGCATGAAACCACTTACTCTTTCTGTGTTAGTCTGATAGAAACAACCAGATGCTTATGGTTTTTGATTAATCTTGGGCTAAGCATTTCTTAAGCTAGCAGAAGCCTGGAATAAATGTTCTCATGTCATCTGGTTAATTACATTAAGATGATTAAAAATGCATTTGAGAAGTTTTATTTATTCCATTAGTCTTAATGGTTTTCATTAACGACCACTAATATTAGTATTCCTTAGAGATTTTTTTTCCTATTGGATTTGCAGACATATGTTTATGTGTGTCTTCTAGACAGTTTCGAATATCTTGCCTAGTTTTACCGTTCAGATTTATGTTTGCTGTTGATTTTCCAGATACACATTGCAGTTTAATCTTTTTCTAAAAATACCAGGAAGATAATGTATTAAGTTGCATATTCTGTAGCATTGTTTAAATTTTCATAGTTACCCAATGCATTTATGTATAACCACTGACAAACACTTTCAATTCTGTTTTATATGTAACAAAATCACATGCCACTGTACAGTTTAGAATAAATGAGAGGTGCTGAAGGGAAGTAAATTTAGGTAAGTGACTGTGTAGATGGCTGCAGTTAATTCATATTAACTTTTGCAGGTGTTAGTCACCATTTATTGGCTAGGGAAAGCAGCAAACAACTGCACGTCATATAGTGGATCAACCCTGAACCTGAAAGAATTTGAAGGTTTGCTGGCACAAATGAGAAAGGTATCTTTTTGTTGTTCTGGGATTGGAAATTTCATTTGTCTTATTACTCCCATAAATAACCTGTTTGTTGCTAAATATTAGAGAATGGGAGGCTGGAATGCAAATTACTTCCTAAACCCCTACCTCCTTCAAAAATGTTTCTGACTCTACCAAGCCATGAACCCAACTTTCTTTGGCAGCCAACTTTGTGATGGTATCAGTGATGCAGCACGTGATGTCAAACAGGGCTTTAGAACTTTCATGTGATTCTGTCATCTTCATTTCCATATGTTTTGGTTTTAATTGTTTTTATTTATTACCCAGTTTCAGCTAGAAGAGCTAAGACTCAAAAGTAAGTAGAGGAACAGAAATTTTTCTCCTTTAAAACATTCAGTCTTATGGGTAGCTCTTTTGTTTTTAGGTTGCAACACAAAACTTCAAACCAAAGTATCCAAATAAAGCTGAAGGGTAGAAAAAGGAGATTATGTTTCACCAAGGGCATAGTTATGATGGATCTGTGTTTTGCCAAGCTCTAAATTCTTGCTAAAATCATATTTGGTGGTTTATGATGAGCTGAGCTCTGTTGGAAAGGAAAAGTTGTTGTTGCTCTGCAGTGGTTCTGGGGACTTCTGAGTGTTCCAGCATGCCCTGAATGTGAGTTATTTAAACTCAGTAATGTTTAGCGTTGATGTCCAAGCATGCATTTACTGGGGAAGGAAGAGGCAAGGAGCAGGCATTAAGAAGATGGCAGCACCCAGTGCTAACATTGCATGTGTTGGACATACTGCTCATGAAACACCATGCAGAGAGTTCTCCAGTCCACAGAGAGCTTTGTGCCTGTTACTTCCTCCCCATCTCGTGTAAATGGCCAGATCACCACAGGCAGTAGGCTTTGGGAACCATGGGAGACTATTCATTTTACTCTCCTTGGGTTCTGTGCTACTGCATCTACAATAGCTGCAGTTCTTCATCCTGGGATCTCAGAAGGTCAGCACCAAGTTGCTACTGGGGAGGAAGAAATACTTGGCTGACTGATAGCAGCTCCTATACCCTAGATAGACCAGAAAGCCTTAACTAAATGGGTAGAATCTCTGTTTGTGAGCTCAGTTCCTGTGAATAAGCTGGTGGAAATGGAGAGGAAAAGAGAACATCCTCCTTTTCTATAGAGGTTTATTTTGGTCTTCATTTGAAATGGCCTGCGTTAATCACTTGGGACTTAGGCTCTCATGAGCTAATATGACAGCCTAAGCAATAAAGAAATAAAGTTAATTCTTGAGTTGTTTCCAAATAGAAGATGTAAGGAAGAAGCAGTACCTGCTCCAAAGAGTCCATGAAAGGTGAAAAAAATGGACAAGGGAGCTAGCATAGAAAAATTGTCAAGGTGCAGGTTGTTATAATGTTAGTGCTACACGGTATCATGGTTTATATTTTCATGTTCAAACAGCATGCAACCCCTCTTTTTTCCGGGTGATGTTTACCCATCAAATGAATCATCAGAGCATTTTAGAGGTCCTTTTCTTGAGCTGTTTTGTGGGATGAAGTAGTCTGGGGCTGAAAGGCAGCATTCTCCAGGGAGCTGATGATTGTGGGGTGCCTGGCTGGGCAGTACAAAGCACTGCAGGGTGAGAAAAAAAAGCAAGAGGCTGTACTTGATTTGTTGCAGATGTTGGAACTGGGAGCAGAGTAGAGATCTCATAAAATCTCAAAGCTATATATTCCTTTAACATAAAAACAAAGCACTTAGCAGTCCTGAGAAGTCTTGTTTAGGTGGTACTGTTATTGAGGGTCACTGGTGACTTATTTTAAGGTCACCTCCCTACTTCTGCAGCCCTGCAGCATGTCCCACTGGCAATTTTGGGCTTGTCTGGAACTGCATTTGAAGAGAATTTGGTTGTAAAATAGAACATGTTAATCATGCTGTGCAACACTCTGATGTTCTTTCTAGCTGAGCTTGAGTGATGAAAAGACACTTTATCACATTCTCTACTGGCATTTTTTTTCCACGGAATTTAATAATTAAATAGACCATGAATTCAGTCTGGTTTAGTTTTTCTGTTATAAATCCTCTTTGCCCTCCTTTTTTAATAAGCAAATCAAAACCCAGCTCAAATGTAAGTTGTCTCCGACTCATCTTTTTCTACTTCTCATACTGAAAGGGCTATTCATTTCTAATTTTATTCATGCTACTCTGTTTTTAATTTCATTAACTATTTGGGTGCACATTCTTCTTCTAAAACAGAAATTCCCAATGAAAAAACATCCATGGCTTTTTTGATTACATTTCATAGGTGGAACTTCCTGGAGACACACATCTTATATTTGGCAATCACACTTTTACTGCCACTCAGTCACATACTATGTATTTAAGTAGGTAATATGAAAGGCTAATGTGTGTTGTGTTACAGTGTTATCAGTCCCACAGATAGCCACTTTCCTATTGATAACATTTGGGAGATGACATTTGTTCAAGGCAGGACAAGTACTTGTCCATGAGACGGCATTGGGCTGGGAGAGTAGTTTTGCCAAGGGGAAAGCTGTAAAGAACATGTTTACAGAAGTCTCGGATCCCATCCTGGTGCCTGCCTTCTAATTCCTGATGAGCAGCATGCAAAATTACCATCAACAGGCTTTTGAAAATAGGGCCTGCAGAACTCATTAGTTCACAATTGGACTATTTTCAAAGTCTGAGAGATAGTGAATGCAGGATGGGGCTTTTTGCCCAATTTTAAGTCCCTGAAGCTGCTGACTAGTTCTGTGTCATTCAGTAATTTAGGAAAATGGAAGTGTGCCTGAGGATTGAGAATGGGTGATTGGTATGAGAGGATTTAGGGAATTTGGATTTCTAAAAGATTTTTGGATCATGTCACGAATGGGATGTTGATAGGATTTTTAGATTTGTTCTTGGATGTGTGTAACTCATGCAGATTTCAGGGAGACAGCTCTTTGTTGTCTAGTGTTTCTAACAGTATTTTAGTTCACTAGAGCAGTCCTGGGAAGAAAATTACATAGCATTTCGTTACAAACATACTGTATATACATTTTACTTGTTTCTAGAAAATACTTCCACTTCAATTTGCAGTGAGGCTGCTTAATGACATTACCACAGTTAGCTTGGCCTTAGGTGACCTCCGCTACTGCCCTCAATGTATTTTTTGGCAGAGTAGTAGTGAGTGGCACTAATTAAGCCCTCTTCCTGAAAAGTCTGCTGGACTCTGGGGCTTGCTTCAAGCATCCTTGTTTTCCAGCACGAAAGCCTTGGCGTGTTAATGCAGGGCCCTTGTCCCTCCATCACTTCTTTAGCAAACATGCTTTCTTGTAGAGGCAGCCTGCTGTAGCATACTGTGATGTTCCCAATTGATTTTCTCTCATTGGCAATACTAATGGCTAAAACCATAGCAGTCAGCAACAGTAGTAGCTGTGCTCAACATAACCATTGTGCTCCAGCTAGTGGAAAGCAGAGGATGCTTTGCAATTAGGAATCAATATTTAAATGCTTCTGGGGAGAAAAAAGAAAAAAAGCATCACATTCCATCCTCTTTGGGTCACAAAATGTCAGTCTGATAATGGCACCCACATCTCTGACTTTACTTACTGTCGGGGGAGAAAAAAACAGATTTATCTTTGACTGAACATAGTTATTTTTGTTTTTTCTCAGCCTGTGCGATTGTAATTAATGTTAAGACACTCTCTAAAACAAGGGATTTATTATAATGCAAGAGTGAGGATGGCTTCTATTGACCTTTTCCTCTGCTGGAGTTTCAGTGTTTTAGTATGTGCTGCTTGCACTGGAAAGAATTTATAATCACAGGGCTGTCAAAGACAGCCATTGTTCTCCCTGCTCTGAACATGTGGGTCAGCTACAAGTGCTTTCATATCCCCCAGAGCCAAGAGCTGGCAAAGAGTAAAGAGCACAACTGAATTCTTCTGAGGCATCAGGAAAAGCATTTTGCATATTTTTCATTGCTGATTGCTTGAGAAAGACATCCCTCTTTCATAACAGGAATTTCTCTTCAAGGTAGAGGGAGGCTGGGACACACTGCTTCATTATTTTGCTGAGCTGAACCAGCAGCAGCAAATGCTGTCTGCTGGTGTCCCAGCCAGATACAATAGATGGGCAAGGGGAGGAGGGGGATCTTTTGGAAAGCAGCAGACTTAAACCTGATGCAAGCACAACGTTGAAACTGTAGTGCCTTTGCCTGTGCTATGGACTATGGACTACAAGTTAAAGTTTCAGGTTACTTTCAGTTTTGATCACTTTATTAACTTGCCTATTGCAACTTTTTCTTAGGTCATTGTACTAAACAAGTTGGGGTTTTCTGTTAACCAGCATAAAATTCGGGTTTGTTGCAGGCATGCACGTTTGTTTTGAAAGGGCAAAGGAGAAGAAAATAAGAAAACCTTTGGGGGAGGGGGGGTATTTTTAGTGTTTGGGAAGGTGCTTTGTTTTCTGATGTGTAGTGGATCTCACGGATATGTCAGCGGCTTCTTTATGAAGAGGTACCTGCTGTGCATCCCTGTAGGAAACAGAGGATATTGAGAGCCCAAAGCGCAGCATTCGTGACAGCGGCTATATAGACTGCTGGGACTCTGAACGCAGCGATTCCCTCTCCCCACCTCGCCACGGCAGAGATGATTCCTTTGACAGCCTGGACTCCTTTGGCTCCCGCTCGCAGCAGACACCATCTCCAGATGTAGTGCTCAGAGGGAGCAGCGATGGTAAGTACTGGTCACAATGTGGTACATGCATAATGTTGTGATATATAAGTATCATTTCTGCATCAAATGTACCATTCAGAAGCGGGACACAGCCTCTGAATCATGCTAATCCCATGGGCAAACTTCTCTGTAAATGCTGATTCGTGCTCCCTGAGGTTTAGATGACTTTGCCAACAATTTACTTGAAGTCTATCTCAGTCAGGATAGCATAGCATTGGAAAATGAGTTACGTCATTGCAGTATAATTTTATGATGAGAAGAGTGATTTTCTGGGCTATGGTGTAAGAGGATGTTATGCAGACTCATTTGAACCTATAAACTAATCTGGAACAAGAAATAAAACTCAGGAACAAGGGAAATATTGAAGTGAATACAATGTTTACCTAAGTAAACCCTGGGCAGAAAAATGAAGTAGAAATATCTCGAAAATGTCTGATACTTGACAAAGTTTTGAAGTCTGATGTACAACATTTTACTCAATATCCTATTTGTTTTCATGGTATTTAGAAAACTGTGTACATTAATAGCTCCCGGATCAGAGTTGTGGCTATCTTTGTACACCTTTGAGTGAAGACATGCAGCTATAAGCTTACAGAAGGGATGCTGCTTCTCTGTCTTTCTTGTCTGATTTCCAGGGTCTTCCAAAAGCTTGTAAATTCAGTGTGCTGCATGAGGGGGGATTTTCTAGGGGTAGGTGTGAAGCATGCACTTAGGTTACCTGTCGGGATCAGAGTTCTAGTGCACAATAAAAGGATGCTTGATTAAGGCTCCCTTTGCGTGGTTACTTTCCTGATGAATGGATCAATCAGTCGTACTTCATCATCAGATGAAGTTACGTTCCACACATGAATCACTTCTCCTTTGTAATGTTATTTATTTAATTAAAAAAAAAAAAAAAGGAAGGGCAGAAAGACTTTTTGGTAGGAACCAGATGTTCATACTGCCCTTGGCATTGTGAAAGAAACTGGTGCTAATCATAACCGGACACATGAGAGATTTCCTGAGGTGATGGGAAACTCCTTAAAACTGAAAAGCTAACAGGGAGAGTTGGTATCACGGCTGAATTAGGAACGAGCTGTGGAGAAAGTAGGGCTGAGATCTACCCTGCTGTTTTGAGTGGCCTATGGTACTGGGGCTGTTGCTGGTTGACCATCCAGAACCAGCTACTGGGGCTGATTCCCTGAAGCAGCCTCATGCTCCTTAAGACACTGAGCAAAGCACAGTCTCCAGTGTATGAAACAGTTTTCTGCCCTCCCAGCTGAGACAAAGTGTGGTGTTGGCAAGCAGAAACACCTCACATGTCCTAATTAAGAAGAGTTGCTCCATTCTGGGTGATCAAGGGGTGTCCAGTGTCACTGCCTACTTGGAGCTGGTGGGCAGTCAGTTACATATATCCTGTAGCTGCTTCCTAATACAGCTGCTGCCCTATTACCAGATTTTAGGAAGGTTCTGTGATTGATTGGTTGCCACAGCTAAGACATACTATCTTGTCACATTCTTGAGTCCATAACAAACACAAAATAAGAAGCAAGCATACAAAGCTTTTTCTTAAAAATTAGTCTTTTAAGCATATCCAAGGCCCAGGGTGCATGCAGATGTGTGCTCATGTATGACTTGAGAGCCAACCCTTTCTAACACGTCCTATTTTCCCTGCTTGCTGTTGCCATAACTTCACAGCTGTCTCCTCTAAGAGCTGCAGGTGAGGTGTAGCTTGGCTGACCTTTATTCTGTCAAACCTTTTCTGTGGCCCCAGCAGGCCAGTGTTTCACTCAGCTGCATGTACTTTTTGATAGAAATAATGTATATGAAAAGCTGGATAGAGTAAGAGGTCCTGCTTGCATTACTCCTCTCTGCTTTCAGACAGGAGCTTTAGAAACCAAATCATATGGTAGTGAAATAAAACTATGATTCCTTCCTATCCTAGAAGGAAAAAAAAATAAATTAGTAAAGATGATTTAAATGATCCTAAGGTGATGATTAGTTTAGGTGGAAGTAATAAGTAATACTACCTTCACAAATGTATCTGTGATTAGCCCCACTGGTTATGAACTGCTCTGGTGTCCCTTAACTAAAAGCAAACAAAACCAGTGGTAAGCAGAACAGTTTGTTTAAAACACAGTATAATTGCAGACTGATCTGCCCGTATTGTTATTAATGTACTCAGGAATGAATAAAATCCTCTGCTTGGCCAGCAGTTTTATGTGGATCCTTGTATGAAGGATCTGCGCATGTCTGTGGTGTGTAACTGCTTGTTACGGGTTGTGGAAACTGGTGGAAATGGCTTCTTCTACTTGGAAATGCAGAACAACAAAGTTAAGGCTGTAAATGTAGAGCACAGCTGCATCTTCCATTTGCTACTTTGGATTCAAGTGCTTTTTTTGCAAATTTGAGTGGAAAATAATTTCACTAGTAAAATACGAATAAATAAAGAAGTTGTCTTTGAAGTACTCAACTTGGGGATGCTGGTAGATACATGAGGGAGAGGAATCTGTTCTGCTGCTGTGGGTATCTGTTCCAGCATTGCTGTCTGCTGGTTCAAGACTGATTTTCATGTGATACAAAAATAAAGAGCAGAACAAAGTCAAAAGCAAACAGGTTTCCAAGTAACAGTAAGGGATCTTCATTTTCTTTTAGCTACTCTGTGGCTCTGCTCAGTCTAGTGATACTGCAGCTCTTCAAACCTCAGCTGTCCTCAGACATCAGTGATTCTGTGGTTGTGTCTCCAATTTTGTTTAGACATAAACTCAGATTACCAGTCATGGTGCCACTTATCATACGCTCTTAACAAAAATTGTTCAAGCAAAAGATTACTGGCAAAAAGTGCATTGTGGTTTTGGTCTAACTAGCTCATTTCCATTGTCTTGCCTTTTCTTGCTGTTCCCTTTCACTCTTCATCTCTCTCCAAACAAACATGGCTCAAGTTGCTGCAAAAGCTCTTTGCAAATAACATTCCTAGCATATTTAGACCTCTTTTCCTTCCCCCACTTTGAATTATACACACATGCTACTTGTGATTTTTATGATTTCATTGTTTTCAGTTGTTCATTAGGTAGCTCAGTGAATTAGCTAGTAATTTACTTGTATGGTGAACTAGCAAGAGGACACAACCTGGTTGGCTTCACCTCACTCCAAAAAGGGGAATAGCTATTGCATATACAAGTGTTGCAAAGGAGCTAAGGGCCAGGGTCATCCATTGCTCCAAAGCTGGGAGCAGATTTGAATGTTGGTGGGAGAAATGGCTTCAATTTCACTTATCAAACCAGGACCTGTGGTGATGTTACACTGCTGGGAGAGAACTATTTCCGTAGCTTCTTTGTGAATTACTTGAAAAGGCTCATGGTGGTTCAGGGAATCTAGTGAATGTCTATGAAGTGCCTTCCAAAAAATGCCTATGAGGGCACTTCCACTGCAAATGGTCTTTAAGGTATTTGTTCTACCACTAGGAGATTTGTTTTCAAGTTGGAAAAGTCCAACCCAACCAAAATGGGCTGTAAATATCATGAGGCTCTGAACAAAAATTTTGAGTAAAATAGTCACTCAGCTCTGTTGATCATATTCTGTGTAATTCTCACTTTTCCTCTCTCACTTTCTTTTCTTTGCCAGTGAGTATTCTTCAGTCTTTGCAATACTGATATAACCTCTAAATCCTGAGACCCCTTCTCTCTCTTCTTGTACCTTTCCATCTGAGGATCAAGTCCCTCTGTCTATTTTGCAGTG
Organism: Agapornis roseicollis; assembly: GCA_002631895.1. Taxonomy (NCBI): domain Eukaryota; kingdom Metazoa; phylum Chordata; class Aves; order Psittaciformes; family Psittacidae; genus Agapornis; species Agapornis roseicollis. The sequence goes on along the minus strand of NDXB01001715.1, from coordinate 63,578 downwards.
TGCTAGACTGATTGTCCAAGAAACCATTGACACTGGAGAGAGACCATCTGAGATTTATAGTTTATAGCAGCTGATGTTTATCCTCAGATTTTGATCAAAGTCAGTGAATAACTGTCTTTGATCAAAATCTGATGTGTGCATTCAAACTGATGTGTGTCGAAACACCCATGGATTCCTGCCATTCTGTAAATATATGGCATGCAGCCCTCTTTTGCTTGAGCATATGCTATACGTGTGTAAGTCAAGAGTGTGAATCAGGCCAAATGTACCTATAGATACAACTAGGAGTTATTTGGGCTTTAGTCAGGTAAGCTTCTGTAGCTGTCTTGTGTGATGGTAAATCTGGCTTAACCTGACCCTGAGGTTTTTTGTTTGACCTATGGCTAAAGATGACTTTTTCAGGGGTAGAAAAGAAGGGTTGATGGGAAAAAAGTTTACTCTCTGTGTAGATATTATGGCTACTACCTTCAGTGGCTGATTTTAAAATATAAGTACAGGTAAAAGTGACCTCAATTTTTGGTGCTCACATGCTAAGTACAATTTTTGGTGATGTCTTTTGTGATTTATATATTTTTTTTTAATGGATGAAAGTGAAAAGCGGAGGGAATTTTTTTCTCCCTTCACACTAGGGAGAGGAAGTGACTCGGAAACGGACCTGCCACACAGGAAGATGCCAGATGTGAAAAAAGATGATATGTTGGCTCGGCGGACCTCACACGGTGAACCTAAATCAGCTGTGCCTTTTAACCAATACCTCCCAAACAAGAGTAATCAGACTTTCTATGTACCTGCTCCACTTCGGAAAAAGAAAGCTGAACGGGAAGAGTATCGAAAGAGCTGGAGCACGGCAACTTCCCCACTAGGAGACAGACCTTTCAGGTAAGACTGGCCTGTTCAACTTCTCTCTTCATCAGTGATGATACTTTACCCCTTGCCTGATCTTCATTCTTTTCATAGCCACATGAAGCTGTAGTATATCTCTTGCTGAGCTAGTACTGAGAAATTTTTTGTAGCAATTGGCAAAGGTGGTAGAGAAGCAGTAAGTGGAAAGTCATTGTCTTGATGTCATTATTTACCATCCAATACAATGTATAGCTTGTGTTTGACAAAAATGTTGGTTAATATAAGCACCATGGATGTTGACTCAAACCCACGGCCGGACAAGTGTGTTCTGGATGATCTGTCTCAGTTCTCAAGACAATTACTCATTGACAAACAATACTTGTAAGTAACATGTGATGTATTCAATCAAAATAGATAACATTTTTGCTCTGTTTTTTTTTTTTTAATCAATTTATTTTATGTTGTATTCTATACACCAGTGCAATTTATCTTGCTGTGACAACGTGTTTCTGCATGCTGTTTTTATCAACTGATAGTTCACTTTCTGAATTGGACTAAGAAGCAACTTCTGTTAAAGAGCATAATTCTCTTCCCACATCATTTATCAGATATCACTTGGCGTCTTGATATCAACAAAATGTGCTTATAATAAATAAGTGTATGTGTTTCAGGCACAGCATACATTAAACTACCTTGTATAATTCAATAGCAAACCCCACCCTGAAACCATAGAAGAAGAACAGAACGAAACATCAGGACTGTGTGAGAAGGAGAAAGTGGGCTCCATGGCTCCTGAGGCAAGCTCCCTCAAAAGTCAAGTAGGTTTGAATCAAAATGAAGGAAACTCCATAGACCAGTCTCCTTCATGTAGTGCAAAAGAAACATCAGCACCCAAGGGGAGAGATGCAGAAGAGACGAAAAAGTTGAGAAGGCTCGAGCAAGCTGGCATTACAGTCATGTCAGCAGCCCAGCGCTATGGCAGGTTAGCCCAGCAGTGTGGGAAATTGTGCACGCTGCACATTTTTAGGATTGGCTGAAGTGTGCGTTTCCTCAGTCTGCTGTGATTTCACTTCTCCTAACAAAAGCCCAGTCTGCTAAGCACTTACAATTACTAGGGAAGGTCTTGGTCTGAAAAGGTTTGTGATGTGGCAGCTGTGGATTGCAGAGTTGTATGATGCTAACTGCATATGTGCTGAGAAATTGTATCGTCTTACAAGCGTAATGTAAACAGACTCCAAGAAAACTACTACACAGACAGCTTGTCACCTTCCACTTAATGCTTTTTTGCATTTAATAAAGAAATACATATAAATGTACATTAAAAATGGCTTGTTTAGGTGAAGTTTTGAAACTTACTTCACTTGTTGCCAATGGGGTTGTTTAGTTTACTGAACTACAGTTTTTAAGTGGTTAGGAATTTTAGCTGTGTTAATAAATGATGCATTTCTTTTTAATGGCAGGAACTATGAAATTAAAGGACTTGTTAACACATGTACCAGTTAAAGCATGGAAGCATAGTTCAGCAATCATAATTTGACTGACTTTGGCATGGAGTATTAGTAGTTATTCACTTATTACCTGTGTTATTTATTTTTGGATGTTGTTCAATTTTGTTATTTCCTGTTCTTTAACTCAAAAGCTGAATGATGGCTAGGCCTGCTGCCTGTGCCGTTCCATCATCTGATATCAGATGCTCATGACAAATCTCATTTTTCTCATGGGGATGGCCTGCAAAGCAGAGTTTTAACCAACATGTCAGAAGACTAGGCCCTTATAAATTATCAAAATGTTTTGGCTAAAGGGTAAGTGTTAAAACTCCTGGCCAAAACATTTTCATTTGGTTTGTAGGGTGAATTCCTGGACAGTGAGTAGTTTAGAAGATAGATATGGATCTATAGTCTGGATTTTGAAATATAGTAGTAAAAAGTACAGCTCTCATGTGACAGAGCTTGTTTATAGACACAGTGAAGCTTCTCTGTAGCCATATACAGGTGTGTCATATGCAGGTAAAACAGTCACAATATATTTGATGTCATGTATCTTCTTTTCAGGTTTGCTTCACTGCTGTCAAGCTGTTATGAACCAGTGTTTGTGTATGGTTGTGCAGCACTACTTTAGCAAAGCCAGATACTAATAAAGAACTACTATCTGTCATAAATTAGTCCTTCAAACTCAATCAAGAATTCATAAACCAGTAGAATATAAGCATATTCCTGTTCTGAGCCCAAGGCTGTAGTACTAGCCTTGGTAGTAGTATACATTAGGTAGTAATGCAGTAATAGCTTGTGTTGTAGAGTACACAGCAAATAGTGCTGTTTGCATTTGTATTTGGAGGATGCCCACCACACTGAGAGTCCCCTTTCCAACCCTGTGCTTGATCCAGTGGCTTGATTGCCATGAAGAATCGCATGCGATCAAATGTGTGATTCTTTGGCAGGGAATTGGGTCTTCTCTTTCCTTGTGCAGTCTGTTGTCCTGAGAGGTCAGAATGAGAAGGGAGGCAAAATAACAAGCCATTTTCCTTCCTGGCTCTCAGTGGAAGCATCTTGTGGGATCTGGCAGCTGGAGGAAGGAAGAGATGCTGTTTGTCTGCCCCAGCTCTGAGGGTCAAAGAGCAGAGCTTTGTAGCCTAAGCTTCCCCATAGTGGAGTAGGAGCCTGCCCCTGGGGATTGTTGGAAAACACAGCAGAAAAGGCACTGGGGTTAGAGGTGTGTTAGGAAAATTATTTGTGTGTGTAAGTGGAAGAACAGTGGGTGAAGAGAAGGGAAGAATTTAGTAGTGACAATTCAGGCTGCAAGGGAGCCATTTAATCATCGTTCTTAATGTCTCATTGTCATTCCTTTTCTTTGAACCTCTCCATTTTCTCTCTCTTCTTGACATCAAGTTCAAATTTCTGTGCGCTAATAACACTGAACAAATCTCATTCCATCTGGTTTCTGTATTCTGATTAATTTTGTTCTTTCACCTCTCTTATTCCCTCATCTCTATGGTAGAAGACTCTTTTTTACCTGAGGTTGCCAGTTTAATTCCAGTTCCTCTGAGTTGTTTACAGGCTGTTTCCTCTCAATGTATTGATCTCTGGAGGACACCTACTGTGACTTTGAGTTCTACAGGGCATCTAATTGTTCCTGAAGCTGAAACTCAGTAGGGGACCTTTCTGGGTCCAGCACAGGAAGGATTTGAACTTGTATGCAAATGTATTTTTTGCTTGGAATCTAAGTACTTATCTCCATTGATATAGCATGTTGCAGGAAAAGGCTTGATTAAACTAGATGCTATACAAATGCACGCAGAAAAGCATTCCCCCTTCCCAAAGGAGCATACTGTCTCTTTACAGCATGTTGTTTTATTGACGTGTGATCCTCCTTGCTTGCTTACTGTCTGCATCTGTCTCTTATTTACACTGTCGTATCTGAAAGGTAAGGATCAGATACATGGAAATTCTCTAAAAAAAAGGATAATCAGGTGTGTTGTAATAGATGATGGAGAGGAGGATGTAAGAGAGAAATGTGAGCAAACATTTTTGGCATGTTTGTTGCATAAGGGATATGGATTCTTTACAGTGCATGAGTGTGCTAAACCCTTTTATTGTTTAAAAATGCTATATAGGGATCCACAGGCCTGTGTAAGACCCTGCTAAAGGGAGTGCAAATACCCACAGCAGTCTGACACCTGCTGTACCAGCATAGATCTGGGTGCAGTTTCTGCAGGGGCTGGAGCTGGGTGTGCAAGAGCAACTTGCAAATCTGCTGGGAATTCTGGTCCATTTTAAGCTTCAGATCCGCAGTCTTTACTATGTCTATAGTAAATTTGCCTTAAAAAGCATTTTTGAGAACATCACAAACTGATTCAGGAGACCCCAAAACGTCACAGCTAATCTCTTGATTCCATTAAAAACATAATGTAAATGAATGGAAAGCATACTTAACCTAGAAACAGACAGCTGAAATCTAGTTACATACTAAAAGCTCAAAGTTTTTCAGTTGGTTTTTTTTTTTTTTTATTGCTGTGAACTCGTAGTTGTTCTTTTGGGTGTTATAACTCACTATTTCTTCATTGCCAAAACCACCCTTCTTGGAAATGCTACATTTGATGCTCTCAAGCTTCAGTAGGCTTGTCAGACATGAGGTTGAAAAATACAGCAGTTTTTACTGAATAATCGCTTGGTTATAGCTCTTAAAAACTAAAAGCATAAACAAACCTAACCAGCTCAGTAAATAGTCATTGATTTTCATTTAAGAAGTAAATATAAACAAAATTTAGTGGAGTATTTTGTTATTTTATACATGCCCTTTATGTCCAGGCTTCTGAAAATTATTTCCAGATTATTATATTTCAGAAAAGGGTGATGGTACCTGTACTAAAGTCTGATTGAAATAAAAATAAGTTAATCATATATACCCTGGTTTATTTGGGAGAAAAATTACATTAATTATATGTACCCTGGCTTATCTGAGAGAAGAAGTCCCAGCATATATGACTTTTAGATAACTATTTTCCTATGTGCCTAAAACATTAAGCACAGTGTATCTACTTTAGATCAGTATATTTTTCTTAAGGTTTTCGTATTCTTGCAGTGAGGTGGAGGGGAGAAAGGAAGATGTCTCAGGACACCATGAAAGAAAATCAGACTCTTTCCCTGGTGGTATTCTTTTATTTACTGTAGTGCAGGTTTAAAAAGCAAATTGGATTCGGGCAAATTACACTTGTGTGTTTAAAACCTGTGGTTTAGAATTTAGTGATGTAATGCACCTGTTCAGCAGTGACGTTTGAACCCGAAGGTGACCTTGTAGGGCTGTTGTCATCGGTGTACACAAGAGTCAACATGCTTAATAACCTTATTACCATATTCCTTTATGGAAGAAAGAGTGATGGAAGACTGTTGTACTGTTGTTCTAAGTGGAAGCTGAGGAATTGGACCACCCTAGCTGATGGAGAGTGTATGCAAAGCATTCAGCAGCTCAAAGCCATCTGTTCCAGCTGTTTCTGAAGCTGTTGTAAACAGAGATGCTGATGAGGGAGAGGGACAGCAGTTCCCTTTGGAGCACCATGGGCAAATGTTGTCTGTTGCCTTAAATGAAATCTCAGTCCTTCAGAGATACCTAAGAAAGAAGTTGCCTTTGGCTAGTTTGAGAGCAAGCTGTCCACATTACTAACTAGAATTCCTGTGCATTGCAACATAGCAAGTTGAAGGCAGGCAGATTGATATTGCTGCCCTGTCCTTTGAGCCTGAGCCAGGCTGACCTGTTGAGGAGGGTTTATGGCTTCCCCATAACTATCTCCAGCAACTTTGTTCAACAGTACTTTGAAAGGGCAGCTGAGGCCACAAAACAAGTGGTGTGTAGAGCGGGCTTGCAGGGCTTTAAAATGTTTTAAAAACCAGCTAATTATAACACTACCATTTCTTTTTTTATATATTAGAGAAACTTGATGCAACCCCTGACCTATTTAGATTTTCTTTCTTAATATCAGTCTGCTTAACCTTTTGTGATACTCTCTTTTTCCCTTGGTATAACAAGGTATTCTAGATGAAAGGAAATGCAAGATATTTGCAGCCTACAAAAGTACTGCATGGAGCAGTGTACTGCTTAATATCCACCTTCCTAAATTATCAATAAATGCAGTTTTCACTTTTAAACATGAGAGTCACCTAGCTTTTGCCATCTGTCATTTCAGTTTGCTTAAGAGTATTGACTGTTACAAGTTAAAATAAGCTTAATCTTTCTGGGCACCAGCTGTCAAGGGTCTTTATTGTAATATTCTGTAACATCAAGGCTGTGTTGGTATCAGTCACATTTCTGACCAAAGCAGATGGCAGTGTGTTCCAGCATGCCAGTATCATTGAGTACTGATGCTGTCACTGTAGCTACTGTATGTCAGCATTGGCATAGAGGGCTTATTCTGGGGGGAAGGGAAGGTTAGTTAGGGAAAGAATCAAGAATGGATGTGTGTTGGAAAAAAAAGCAGTTAAGAATATTAGGGCAAGCAGCCTCAGTGATTACTTAGGTCTTTAAAAAAAAAAAAAACAAAA
>NDXB01001715.1:40882-56619 GCA_002631895.1 Agapornis roseicollis | reverse complement strand
AAAAAAAGGGAAAGCAGCCCCAGTGAATAATTAGGTCTTTAAAAAAAAAAAAAAAAAAACCAACAAAACAAAACAGAGTCATTAAGAGGAAAAAGTGCCAAATCTCTGCTCTTTAAGGATTCAGCAATGTTGGCCAGGGATCAGGTATCTGCATCAAATCTCTTTCTTTCTTTGAAGTGTTCCAAGTTTAATACTGCCATTTACAGTACTACATTCACTGCATCTAGTATGTTAAACTAGTTCTTACTGGTTCTTCTGGCTGTAGCTTAAATGATGACTTTTTTCTGTGAAATCCTTGCCTATTTATTACTTGTATATGATAAGTTTTATATATAGCAAGGCTTTGCCCAGTCTAACACCAGCCTTAAGCATATATGATAACTGTGCTTGTTTTATGACCTGGAGATGCGTGCTGCCACTGCCCTCTCCTCCCCTGACGCATCAAGAGCTTTATTTAATTCTGCTCTGTGTTAGTAAAAAGCCAACACGTGAAGACAGCGGAAACATCCCAGACATCATCCTTCGCAAGGACAACCCCTTCATGACATGTTACCAAGGGAAGGATTCTGGTTCAGAAGATGAAGCATCCAGCAGAATTCCTGATTTAGAAAAGGATGACTTTGCCATCCGGAGAGCCAGAATGAATCAACCCAAACACATAGTTCCATTTGACTCCTTTTTAATTGGATCTTACACAAGTAAAGATAAAGGTAAACTGGAAGATGCTAAAAAGCCATTGCAGGTGGAAAAGCAGGAACATGCAAGGTGTGCATTCATAGTCTTTTTCTTTCTATTATAATGCTTAATTTCATATGGCTTATTGCTGTGTAGAACAAAAGCTGTTTTGGCTACAAAAAAAAGAAAAAAAACTAGAGGGTAAAATAAATGCAGAGGCTTTATCATAAAGTGAAACAAACAAATAAAAAAGATGTAGATTACCATCTGTATTTTTTTTTTGTTAGAGTATCAGGACCAGGAACATAAATTGCCTGTGAGTGTAAATAATATTAACTCTAGGCAATTCTGTTATCTAAGCTCATGAGAAACTTCATTAGCCTGAGTACCAGAGAATAAACTTATAAGTTATATTTCTGCATCTCATCTCTTTTGCTGAGCATTTTCAATGCATATGTTTGCATGCATTGTTTAATCCCCCTCTAATACTCTGCCTAAAACATAGAATTAGATAGGCTTTAATTAAGGCACTGCTCTACTGCAGTGAATTGCACATAGTTACGCATAGTCCTAATGTTTCTTACACAGCATTGTTCTTGGCAGCAGAGCATGGGTTGTTACAAGGCTTCAGCCTAGAAAATCTCTTCTTTCTTCTGCTCAGTGATATCAACCTTTAAGAAGTCACTGAACACAAGTATCTACTAGACACAGTTCTTCTTCAGGAAACAAGTATATTTGCTCTATTTGTGCAAAGAGAAGTGATCCTAGATAAAAACACTACCTATACATTAGAGTAGACCTTGACTGTAACAACTGATGCATTCAGAAAGCTTCTCTTAATATTTAGTAGCTCTTTTCAGTAATGCAATATGTGTCTTCAGTTGCTGGAATTTGATTACATTACCATTTTCTAATGACTAGTTTGGCACAGCATCAGAAGAGCACATAACCAAATTTTAATATTCTAATGCTAATGACATGATTCTAAGATCAAAGAACTTCTGTAGTATGTTTGCGAGCAAAACTTGAATCACTTTGCTAATAATATGAAAATGAGATATTAGTAACTGTTTAAGAGAAAGCTTATTGCAGAAATGGTTACTACAGTAATGTTAAGATTTTTCTTGCTAAGGATAGAAGTCAGATTGAGAAGTGGTCTCAACAGTGCATGAGGAGAGTAGCATAGATGAGAGAGTTCAACTTCAAGTGTTTGTTTCCTAAAATTAATGTAAAACTAATATTACAAATTCAGTTTTATCTTCTTGTGTTCTGAATCTCTTATATTGATGCTGATGTATCATTGCTTCTTTGAAATATCTTTCTTGCTGAACTGGAATGTGCATTAAATTAGAAGAAGACGGGTACACATGGCATCAGTAAGGCAAATAGTGACAAGCAAAGAAAACCCACTTCTGCAAACTGAGAAGACTGAGTCAGAGGAGGAACAGCAGGTGAAAGAGCCTGATACAGAAAGACATGATTTGGCTAAACAGAAATGTCAAAGCACCCTTCCTCAGCTACGAGAAGATGCTATTTTTATGAATGCCTCTGTAACAAAAGCAGATCTGAAGACCTGGAAAAGACTGAAACTGTCAGGGGAGCCCAGGTATGGTTTCTGCCTATGGTCAGGATTGGCACCCTGGGAAGCATGCTTAGTTTGTCACAATCCAACATGTGTGCTTGTGGTTTTAAACTTGAAGAATGCCTTGATGACAACCAGTCCTTACCTATTTCAGTTTTCAGGAGGAGTCTAAAATCTGTATAGGGATGGTATAACTAGTTTCATAGTTACTTCCCTGGTGGACATGCTGAATGTCATATCAGAAAGGGCCCTTTTGCCTTGTGGCTCAAGCCATTTTGAAGGTGCTCTAAGTTGAACAGCACAAAGGTCCAAGTGGCACAACTAACTCAGTAGCACAATGCTGCTAACCAAGCTATCTTCAGAACTTGGAGCATTATACCTTAGGGTAATTACCTGAAGATCAGCATCTCTGCGCATTAATGTGGCTATACCGCTTTTGAGACCTGAGTTAATGTATCTGCATGGCATTGTACTCCAGTGCTGAGTAAAATACTCCAGCACTGTTTGTCACTGCAGCAGGGGTTTCAGGAGCCTTGTTGTATGTTGTAGATGTGCTCTTATTGTAAACCAAACCTCTGTGAAAGGAGCCAGTATAAAGCCCTTTTTTTTAACCATTTCCCTGTAGAGATGGGCTATAACATATGCAGGTGATTTGTGACTCCAGTATGAAAGGATGTCAACTCCTAGCCTTCCTATTTAGGCACATGCCATTTTCCAATTAAAGGTGGCCATCTGTTCAGACATTCTCCTAAAAATGCAGTTCCTGTATGTAATTTTAGCTCTAATACAAACTATCAAAACTCAGTCATTGTCTTGTCTCAAAGATCTTAGAAATCTCTCCTTTACTTTTGAGGTGTTTCATTAAAATCAGGATTCAGTCCCCTTGGTTTAGGATGAGTGACTTGCCCTTGCTAGTGCTCTCATGCTGCTGGAACTCTGCTATGACAGGGTGGGAGTACTGGTGTTGTGCAGCTCCACATTGTGCATGGCCTGCGTCTGTGTGAACAAATAAGGAAACTATGGCTGTGTTAGGAAGAACTGAGTCTGGAACCGGCTGTGTTCTATGTTATTTCCCCTAAGGAAGAGCTTTCATGAATGTGCTCCCAGAGTTTTCCCATCAGGTCTGCAGTACTTTAATCAGATTTTATCTGCCATTTGGGCTTCAGTATGCCACAGCTGTTTGTATCTGTCCTTGAGTTTGAAAAATAAAACCCCTTCAGAACCTTAGAAGCATTGAATTTGCATTATTTGGGGTCTCATGTTGGGGGGATTCTTCTATTCCTCATTCTGACTAGTGAAGAAGATGTCAAATGTCCCAGTGACACTGTGCCACCAGCTGAAATCCCTGTGAAAGCAGCAGACCATGATGATTTTGCTGTCCGCAAAGCCAGAGCAAATAAAAAGGCTGGTAGCCCCAAGCAGAAGTTTGTGCATTTTGGGCCAGTGACTGAGATTGATCAACAGAAATGGGACAAACTCGTTATTGGCAGAGTTCCATCCAAGAACAGAACAGAAGAGGAAAGCAAGAAAGATGGTGTGGAGAGTCACTCTGGTGTGGAAAGCTCTCCTTCAAACACTGTTGGCAGTCTTGGGTTTGTTGAACACAGCGATGAAATATCTAAGCCGCAGAATGAGCTCAGGTATTTGGTGTGGCTTATGAAGCGCTGCTGAGCTGGAAATGAGACCTGTTCTTGCCAGATGCTGATCTGCATGGGGGTGGACTGCAGCACAGACCTAAGAGCTGTTTATGTGCACGGCCTTGTTCAGAAGTCATCTGGCGCCTTCACAGTGTCTTAACATGTTTAGGGTTATGCAAAACAACGCTGTGCAAAGGTCTTCTGAGAGCTTGCCTCAAAATTTCTGATGGGCGGTGAAATCAATAGTGTCTGAGTCTGAACTGTTGTTCAAGCTTTTTCTGCTGCTTGAACTCCAGCAGCTTTGCTCTGCCTGCTTCCAGCACATTAGGAATTTGTCATTCAGCTTGCTGGCCTTTCTGATATTCAGAAAATACCTTCTTAAAGCCTAATGGATTTTCTTTCTGTTTGAAGATGTAATGCTGAAACCAGGGTGTATTAGTGCTGTGTGTTTCTGGCGTTTATATGGTGAAGAATCACAACTCTGAGAAGTTAACAAACTAACAGAGCTTACATTTCTTTAGCTTTTCTTTAATTGCTTAGTCTGTGGCTGTAGCAAGATTTTTTTAATTAATGCTTTTAGCACGCAGTTCATTCAGTTAAGTTTGTTTATGGAACATTTGCGAACTGAGGTGAAGGACTCCTCTTACTACCTTTCATTTGATCTGGGAATGTTTTTTATATCTCACGCCTCTTAATCTCATAACTAGTGAGGTAGCCAAATCAGGTTCAGATGACTCTTGCAGGAGGATACCATCGCCTGTCCCAGCTTCTGACACCACCTCTGAGAAACAAACCCCATGCTGTTTGAGCGAACAGCAAGAAAGCACCGAGGAAGAATGTGACAAGCATTTGCCAGACGTTGAGAGAGATGATATGTTGGTTAGAAGGATGGGAACTTTTCAGAGGCGTATCACTAGTCAAGTTCCCATACATTTCCCACCCCTGTCAGTAGCTCCTCATCTGCTGCAGCAGCAGCAAGGGGAGGCAGTAACTCATGAGAAGGATTTGAAGACTCCGCAGGAAGCAGAAAGGTCAGAGAACAGAAGCTGATCCCTCTGAGCTTCATGCCTGGTTTTTGTGTGGTGTTAGCTTGGATCAGTCAGCAGTGTTGTTCCATTCTTCACATGGCTTTTAAGGATGTGTTTTACTCATTCATCATGGCATGTGTTCTGTTTTATGAAATTACTTACAAGAATGTATCCTATGAACATAAAACAGTCTGTTTTCTCTCATAATGTGTAAGTACTTCAGTTGTTAATTGCTGTTCAGCATGAAAACAGTCTTTCATCTTTTGGGGGGATTTCTTTTGCAATCCATGGTGCTTTGTCCAGACTTTTATGCCAGCTTTAAGGTAAATAATTCCTCACATACATTATTATTCAATCCCCAACATCTAACAAATCACCTACATAAGTGTGGCGTTTGACATAATTTCCTCACTCCCTGCACCGTAGCTAAAGATGCCTAGTTGCCCATCACTCTGCAACTGTGTTTTGAGTAACAGTACTCCACATTGCCTGAGCAGCTGCGTTTGGGCTGCACCGGTGAGCACTATCATGGAATAGTATCACTTGTCTCTCTGAGCAGTACTGTCACACCAGAAGAGGGCCAAGAACAGCTAGAAATCGTTCAGCTACGGAGTGGTGGAACAGAAGACAAGGTGAAATTTCCAGACCCACAAAGAGATGACATGCTGGCTAGAAGAACTGGAACTTTTCTAAAACAGCCTGGGCCCAGTGTTAAGCAGTTTCTTCCGATGCCATTTTCAAAACAGGAGAATAAGCAGGGCACAGCTAGAGAACTTGAGAAGACTGCAAGGTAAGAAAGTTGTGCTTTTCTCTTTCCCTTGTGGCTGTTTGTCAAGATCTCTAGAGTTGTTGTTGGCCTAGCAGCAGTTTTTACCAGGCTTGCCTAGATTCTGTGCTGACTCTTTCTGCCCAGAAAAAGGCAGTGGCAGGGTTTGTGGCCCTTTTGGTAGAGCTCTGTAAAGACTCAGAACAGAGCTGTACTAGATGCAAAATTCTAACAGCATGTGGACATGGATATAGATAGCAAGATTGTGTTATGCTTGCAGGGGTTTATGGTTAAATGTGAGCTAATAATTACAAACGTTTCTAGGTAGAAATAGAAGTGCTGGATATGGTAGGTTAGGTACTCATCTGTGGCTTAGCTGGTGCCAGTGGTGTCCAAACAGGAAATCCTGAGATCCTCCATGATAATGCGCAGTATCTAGAAGGACACCTTTGTTCAGATGTGTGAGGCTATGTGGAGAAGTTGGCAGGTTAGTCTTTCAAGAACAATTGTTGGCTGGTTGAGCCACATGCAAACAGGAGTGGAAAGCTTCTCATTCATCAAGCTCTTCAAAGCACATGAGGAAATGGGCATCCATGTGCTTGTGCATGCACAGGTGAAACACTAGTGTACAGGTCACCCAGAAGGAAGACTGTCATCTACCACAGAATTGAACAGTGATTTGGTGTTAAGAAGACCTTAAGTTTAATAGATTAGTTAAAATATGTGCTTAATACTTTAGCCTTTGGTGGTGTCCAGGACAGTTTATGTTTCTGACTTAGAGGAACAGAAGTACAAGCATTTGACTCTACTAAAATTACAGTTTTTGCACCTGCCTCACATAGCTTGTCAGCAATCAGCTATATGGGTTTGTGGGTATGTTTGGATTTTGCTTGTGTTATTTTGTTAACTTACAGTTATGCTTTTCATTATGTATATGTGATTTTTCCAATGTTGCTTAATACATCTCTTTGCACTGCTGCGTTTGGCTCACTTAGGCCTGAAAAATGTTCACAAGTCTGCAGTAATAGCTCTGGAAAACCTTTAACACAACCACCACAAGAAGAGCAGCAGGGGCAGGAAAAATACAATCTCCCTCCTGCAGGACAAGATGAGACTATGAGTGAAGGTAGCCTAAATGAAGTCCACCTTGGTCAAATGTCTAAGCTTCAGGAGGTTCCTGAGGAAAACAAAACAGAAACATTGTCATCCAAGGATGAGCACCTGCAAACGTGAGCTCTCTATGGTGTGAATCATGCAGCTTGTACACCCCTGTGTGCACATTTCCAAATTCAGATTGTGCATTGCCTGGTGTGTTTTCAGTCCAAACTAAAATACTGTATGTCAGTAATACACTTTCTGGAAACAAACAGAATAGTTGTGTAATGCATATTCTTTTGAAATATTGAAATGAAAGCTAATTGAAAGGAAATATTTGATTACAGTATATGTTGAATTGCAAAAACGGTTTATAAAGAGCAGAGGTTCAGCTGGACTCTTGTCAGTTAGAGATGTGTATCTTGCTTCTCTGTGACTAGAAAATGTTGCATTGTCAACTTTTGTACTTGGCATTCTTTTATGATAAATCTTAGATACAAATACGTGGTTTGCATGGCTCTAAACAAGACTGTCACTTAAGTGAATGACACTGATTTGTATATTACCAATAGTTTGCTCAGCTACACACACATCCCCAAAGGAATCCCAGCAACAACAACAAAAAAGAAATCTTGTGGCTTGCTTTCTGCCTATAATATTTGTGTCTTCCATACTGATTCTGAGCACTGCTGTAGAATGTAACTGTTAAGTTTTGTCTCCATTCATTGCATGTGTGGCACTTAATGCAAATGTGAATATATTATCTATTTTCAGTAACTCTTTTCTACACCCATTTTAGGTATACTTCAACAGATTTTTATAATGGGGGCATTAATATGGGGCCAGGGGAGGGATGGGTGGTGTTCTTACATAGTTTGACCTCCAGATGATCAGGTAAGTCTTGTTTGCTGAATACACAGTTCCTGATCAATATGATTTTTTTTGGCTAGCTTTACTAGAACAGGTTGAATGGTCAAGTGACAGTTACCCAAATTGTATGGATCTAGTTGCAATTACTGCTTAATGTATTTATCAACACTCTAATTTTATATTTGGTCTTGTAGATTCGGCCCCAGAACTGCTGTGTCTGATGACGCAGAGTAAGTTGTCTTGTGTCCACAAGGTTCTATTTTAAACAACTTACACTGCATGCTTTCCTGTCTTCCTACTAATTTAAAATGCAGTTGATGCCTCATTATTATTTTGCAGTGTTCCAGCAAATAAATTTTTCAGAAAAGCACTGAAAAATTGAATGCAATATGGCTTACATTGCAGCTAAAAATAATTCTTATATTAAAAAAAAACCTAGAAAATGAGCATAACACTAATGTCCAGATGTTGCTTGAAGTATTGTTTCCTCTTTTTTTATTTTGCTCTTCTGAGTTTCCATTGCCTCTAATCAGCTACAGGTAAAGAGAGTTGGGTAGAATCGAGGCTGGGTGTTGAGTTAAAAAATGAAGCATAACCTATACATGAAGAAAAAAGAAATCCCAAAGTAAAATAAAACCCATTGTGATCTTCAGAATAATTACCAACAAAATTCTTCTTCAGCTGTTCCTTTATTGTCTTTTAAAAACTTTCTTTTGAATCCTTTCCAGGTTGGTTTTAATTTAATGATGTACAAACTTCACTTTTTCTTAAGCTCTTCACCTTGATGCTTTACTTTTTTACAGAAGGACTATGGCATTTACTGCACTCCAACATTTTAGTTGTGTGTGTACGTGTGCAAACTGTAGTTCAGAATAGTATGCAGCGTCATTTAGAAAGCTCTGTGAAAGTATTAGATATTCTTACAAAGTGTGGGCATTTAGAATCAACAAAATTGTTGGGAACTATGCACATAATGATGTCCTAATATCCTCCTGTTCACAGAAACAGAACCTTCTCTGTCTCCCAGATTAAATAACAAAATAGAAACAAGTATGTACAGAGACTGTCTATATAATTTGTCACCCTTTCCTCTAATGATAAAGGCTAGAATCATGGACTGAATATTCTTTACAAGATCTGTAATACTGAGTAAAGCCTGTGTCCTCTGACCTGAGTTAATGTGATCATTTTCAAGCATCAGAAATCCGTTCAGTCAAATGAAGAGATAAGATTAAAAGAGCGTAACCACACAGAAGTGTTATACTTCAGGAGGGGAACTTTCCTGCCATTTCAGAAAGCCTACCTATCTGATTGATTTGTTCATTTGTTTTTCCACATTTTTGCATGTCCATATTAAATGCAAACATGAGAGAAGGTGCATAGAGATGCCTTCAAAGAAGCATTGCAATGGGTTTGGTGGTATAATGTGGGAGTAGCAAAGATGAATAAATCATACTGTTTATTCCACACTGATTCTGGTTTTGTTTTAAAAGACAAAACAAAAAGTGTTCAAGCCTCATTATCGTTCTTTCCAGATGTGCCATTTTACAGAGCAGCTATTTTCCTAAACTGTCTTTTAAGTTCTTTTACATAAATGTAAGATTGTGGTTTTCCTCCTGAAGATTAAATACTTAAGAAGAATCTAATAAAATTTGGCCCTGAAGTGGAAAAAATAAATTGAACTGACATTTTAAATGGTTCCAAACTATTTGTTAAGTCTCCTTTGAAAACTTTGTATCTTGGATTCAGTCTTAGACTAGGTGCAGTTTATTCCAGCAGCAAAACTAGAAACCCATATATTAGACTGACAAGTACCCATCACTGGTTAGGGAATGCTGGATATTGTCATCAGCCCTGGTCTGTCTCAAGGTCTGGAAGATGCAATGCTTAGTGTGTTGTTGCTTATTAGCCCTATTCCCGTCTTCTGAAAAGGTGGGGCTGAATTCTGGTGACAGCTACAGTAGAAGGTGCACATGACATTGTAGTGTATAGTTTGATTCCTGACATAGGCTGAAGCCTTTTCCAGAGTACCTTCTTTGTTGTATTGTTCATAGCCATAAAATCGTTGGGTTTGCTG
Organism: Agapornis roseicollis; assembly: GCA_002631895.1. Taxonomy (NCBI): domain Eukaryota; kingdom Metazoa; phylum Chordata; class Aves; order Psittaciformes; family Psittacidae; genus Agapornis; species Agapornis roseicollis. Next base: position 46,889 of record NDXB01001715.1, on the reverse strand, counting down.
TCTCTGTGCACCTTGAGAGACCTGAGTGAACACAGGGAATAAATAAAATCAGTAGGACACTGGGGTACTCTTGGTGCAAAGTATTTTTATTTTCCCATCCCAAATGGCAGAGGGTGAGTAGTCATGCACTCTGCTAGAACCAGCTACCACCACTTCAAGCCTTCTGTTTTCTTCTACTAGATGTAGATGAAAAACTCTCTGGCATGGCATCCCTGCCTATGGCAGGAGGGTTGGAACTAGATGATCATTAAGGTCTCTTCCAACCCAAACTGTTCTGTGATTCTGTAAGGGAAGGGTACAAGTAAAGAGCTACACAATCATTTTGACCCAGTAGGCACGAGCTGGCAAATACTTAACACTAAAGGCTTTTCTTAGTATGAGTCTTAAAGGCTCTTAAACTCAAATCAACCCTTTAAGGGTGACTTTGTTAGAAGTTGTGCATCTCCCAACTTACCTCACCAGCTTGCAAAATATGACTCATATTTAAATGTTCCTTAGTAAGTGATACACCTTTGGTTTTAAAAACAACAAAACTTGTAATTTCTTTAGGTTCTATTATTTAGGAGTGTTCCAATCCAATCCTGAGCAATGCAACTCTTAAACTACCCACAGAGAAAGCCAGATTAATGTACACCCTCAGCACTCTATTTGAGGGGTGAAGCATGGTGGTATGCTAACCTTACTCTTAAAGGCAATAGGATGTGTATTCTGTCCTTCATTTCTGAGTGAATACCTACGAACAGGATGGGATCTGTGCATGTCCTTTTCCATCCACTCTCCATACCTTTCTGCTTTCCCTTGAGTGGCTCATTCCCATCTTTGCCTGAATACAGATGTTGGCTAAATATGCACAGCTTTTTATGTCTCTTTACTTTGATTACTGTGGACAAAGTCACTTACAATTTTATCTTCATTGGGTGCTTCTCCTGCTAGTTGGCTCATTGGCTCACCTAAAGCTACAGATGATCATTTGAAGACTGCTGTGAAATCACTCCATGTGGAACTGCATGGCTTTTTTATTTGCCTTTTGCTTTTAGTGGCACAACTGAGATTGTGTTTTACTAATAATAGGGGGGGGAGGGAGAGTAGTAAGTAAGTTATCTCTGTGTGAAGTTCTTTATATAGTATGAATGGATGTATAATATTAAACCATGACCTTTTTTCCTTTAGCTCTTCAAAGGTCAGGGACAGAAATAGAGTATGTAGAAGGAAACTGTTTTGTTTTGAACATCAGCTTTTCATTATTAGTTTAGCTGTATTAAGAATTTGGTGCTGATAGCATTGAGTTTCTTTGAGGCAGGGAGGGCAGAGGAGGAAGTACCATGCTGTTTGTGCTGCATGTACTTCCATGGGCAGGCTCTCCCTCATTTTGTAGCAACAGCATTTAGCCAGGTCATGCTGCCTGTAATGTGCTTCTCAAGCCTCTCTTGTTTTACACTGAATTTTTTTACACTGAAACATCTCTCTGCAGTGTTAATTGGAGGGGTCTTGAAAGCTCGCTGGGAAAAAGATCTTCAGGAAGTTGAATGTTCTGAACTCTGCTATGAATAGAATTATTAATTGATGGAGGTGTATTGTTATAATGCTTCTTAGTGAGAGGCAAAGTTGCAGTCAACTAACAAAACCAAGAGAAAGGTGAGGAGTATAATGCCTGAAGTACTATTTAGAAGTCATAGAGATGCTAACTGGTTATTCTAGGGGACTGCTGCTTTTGGGAGCTTCATAATGGTGCAGGTGTCTTATTCTGCTGTAGCACTCTCATGTGGCTTTAGCTCTAACATGCCAAAGGAATATAAGCCTCTAAGTAATGCTGCACTTCTTATGTCCCCCTTGTTTAGGAGTATGAGCATGTTTGACATGAGATGTGAAGATGAAGCACTGACTCAGCCTCATAGCAAAGCTCGCCATGAGAAACTGCAGAACATAAACAACCAGCTGAAAGAGGACGAAACCAGATGGCAAGATGTGAGTACACCACATCATCTGCAATGGCCATTGGGGCCAGCTAGATAGGCAGAAAAGTACAACCTGCTAAATCTACAGTTATTCTCTAGTGTGAAAATAATCAGGAACAATGTCCCTCTTCCCTAGTAGATTGTTGCTAAATGCATAAAAGTCCATAATTTGATGCAAATTACAGAATACAGGGTCTCTGGTGCCTCTGGTTGTGCACAAGGTATTTTGCTTTAAAAATCAAAAAAGAAATTAAACTGTGGTGAGGTAAAAATGGAAGCAGAACAGCTTCTAACTGCTGACTTCTCTTAACTCTTCTAGCTTCTCTAACAACTGACTCCTCTAACTTTCTCACTAGTAAATGCCTAAAATTACAACGTACAAGACTAAGCAAGACAGTGGACTTGGCTTTAATAAATATGAATAAATACAGAAAATGGTAATGTTTTCCATGTTGTCCAAGAAGCAAATTACCCTTTAAGTTAGCTATACCCTGCTTGGGTTACAAGACCTTTCTAAACCCTCTTTACTCAATGTATTTTTTTAAGCTGTCCTGGTATTTGGCATTGTCTTTAGCAAATTAGCAAGGACAGAAAAGCATGATTTGCAGGTAAATTAGTATCAGGAGTTTTAATATCAGTCCTGTTCATTTCTAAAGACTTACTGTAAATGAGGAATTTGGGGCATATTTTATTAATAAAAAAAAAAAACACCAACAAACAAAAATTAAAACCCAAACCCACATCTTTTCAAGGAGCGAGTACATTTCCCGTTATAAGGACAGCCACTGTGAAACATCTCAGGTTTTTGGTAGAAAATTCAAAGAAAAGTGAAAAAAAGAACAGTGTATACAGCTGAAAAATAACTTTTCATAGTTTAACAATGAAGGATTTAAGCTGAGAGGTCTGTCTGTGTGGGAAGCCGTAATTTCCCAGCAAAGGTAAGAATGAACCCAGAGGCATTCAAGAGGTTTGAGAGCTCTTTGCTGTTGAACTAAAAAATCCTCTGAGCTGAAGTGTGTAAGTTTTCCAGGCCTTCAGCACCTTCTACATGGAACTAAAAGTTCTGAAGAGGTGCTAAAAATGCCCTTACTGGAATATCCTTGGCATTCAGAGGGCTTTATGGAGACTACACCACATTCATGGTCTGATATTTGTTATATGCTCATGATGTTAATTTGCCAACAATTAACAGTTTTGTGGGGGTTTTTTTATTATTAATGTTATTCTAAAGCATCAGAGCTGGAAAAGATAAACGTGCCTGGTTTTAATTACAAAAAGAGGAGGTGGGCTTAAGTCATGAAAATTACTAATGAAAGACTAATTTCTAAATAATAGGCAATAGTGGGAGTAGCTGAATAAAGAAATGCTCTGATATTTCAGTGAGAATAATTAGTAACTGAGGAAAATGAAAGACCTACATTTCAAGAAGGGGAGTACAGACTGATATATGTAGGTCATATGAAGAAATACTTTAATGAGCATTCCCTTGTGGTTTTAAGATAAATTAAAAGTGACAAGGTTTGTTCTAGGTTTTAATAAAAGAAGTTATGCTTGCAGTACCTTTTGCTGTTTACCAGTAAAAATGCAACTAAAGTATTTGGAAAACCATATCATTAATGAAGTAGCTTTTCAATGGAGTATGTGTACAGAGTCTCTGTTTTTTATTAAAACCAGAATTTGTTAGAATACATGAAATATAATCTGTATACTAATCTCCTGATGTTGTAAAGTTAATGACAAATCTGCATTTGCAGTTTCCTGGGATGTTATTTTTCTTTGCAAAAGTTCTGTAGAGGTTGCTTTTTACATGTAAATTTTTTCTCCTTTACTAGTTGGCTACAAAGAAATGGCACAGCTTAGGAGAATTCTTTACTGTAATATTTATACTGTGAAAAAGATCTTGTCTCTGTACCCTCCAGGACGTGTGAATTCATAACCCAAACAGGACACAAGACATAGGTGCCTGTAACAGGTATCTCCTGTGACTCTCAGGTTTTTAGTGTCAGGCTGGCTTTGCAAGAGAGGTAAAGAAGCAGAATCAGTGGATATTCCTGACAATTTTGGGCAGGCAGATTCCAAAAAGAGTAAGATCATTACTTAAAAAAGGGCATATCCTTATAACTGGATATAAACCATAAGCTTTATGCTCTGTCATGTGTCACACCACCAGGTGTGAGTCACTTTAGTCATAAAATCATAGAATCATTTAGGTTGAAAAAGACCTTTAAGGTCATCCTGTCCAGTCATTAAGGTAGCACTGCCAAGTCCACCACTAAACCATTTCCTGGGTGCCACATCTAGATGTCTTTTAAATACCTCCAGGGTATGTTGCTCAGATCTGGATCTGAAATATTGAAGGTGCCCATGAGGAGGAATTTAAGTTTGGATGCTCCACTGAGTCAACCATGCTTACACGTATTTAGCTCATACAATGGAGAAAGTATGGGACTGTCATCTCTCCAAGGCAAGCTATCAGTATTGCTGTAGTTCATAGTGTAATGATGTTCCTTCCTCCAATGAACTTCTGCCTCCCATACATCTGATTATTAAAATTCTTCCCCAAATATAATTCTTCTACTTCATCTTCATGGAAAATCAGGTTTTGGCCCAAGTTTTGGCCCAAGCATCCTGACTGGCTGTTTTAGGCCAAATCTGGTGTCATTACCTAGCGTGCTTCTGCAAAGCCAAAAAGAAAATACACCAGTGAAGCTATGAAATCCTTATTGGATCCTTCTGTTAGAAGAAAAATCAGTCAGGCAACATCTTCATTTTAGGGTATAATCTCCTTTTCTCTTAAAAATTAACATTGCTGGGGAGCCTGGCCCACACTGAGGAACAAGCATTGCAAAGCCGCTCACCAAGTTCATTGGATTCTGTGGCCAGTTTTTAGCTATTTGCAGCTCTGCATTCAAATGTCTTCCTTCTCTCACAGGACCTGGCTCGGTGGAAGAGTCGTCGAAGGAGTGCTTCACAGGATTTAATAAAAAAAGAAGCTGAAAGAAAGAAAATGGAAAGGTTATTGGCTGGAGATGGAGCAAATGAGCGCAGAAAAAGCATCAAAACCTACCGAGAAATTGTGGAAGAGAAGTATGTTCTTTTACTGGAGTGCAGTAGCATGCCTAGAAATGCTTTGTGCTTTGTGGGTGATAGATAACTGTGGGCAGCCATGCCTGCAGGCCTCGGGTGAGGGAGGGGGAACGATGTTGCTGGAGCAGAGGAAGTAAGAGTGATTTTTGGTGTTAATTTTAATGCAACAGTCTCTCTTGTGTTGTTGCCCTTGCAGAGAGAGAAGAGAGAGGGAGCTTCATGAGGCATACAAGAATGCAAAGTCACAGGAGGAGGCTGAGAGCATCCTGCAGCAGTACATCGAAAGATTCACTATCAGTGAAGCTGTCCTTGAGCGTTTGCAGATGCCAAAAATTCTGGAAAGAAGCCATTCAGTGGAGCCGAATTCCCCACTGAAAGACCAAAATCCTCTGAGATATTTAAGGCAACAGTCACTGCCTGCTCCAAAATTTACTGCCACCATTGAAGCAACCATTGTTCCCACCACTGAACTAGAGCCCAGCAATTTGATGGGCAGCACATCTCCCAGCAAAAGCATTGTTTCCAAGGCTGTGCCTATGCTGACACCCAAGCCTTACTCACAACCCAAAAATACACAGGAAGTGTTAAAGAACTTTAAGGTAGGATACATTGCACTCTCCAAAGTTAATCAGGAGGCAAGGAGGTGCTGACTAAATCATGTGAATGTATAAATGTTTAGCGCAGTTAATTAGAAAATGCTTGCAGCTTTCTGATATTGTGAAACCCAGCTTCGTGCTTTGTGCTACCTGGTCTAGTGGTCTCTTCTTGGTTACCAGCCTTCTTAGAAACTTTTTCTTTTCAGACTTGAATATTTCTGCTGGTTATTTTTCCTCAGGCTAAATTTGTTTGGGGAAAGATAGGGAAAGACAGGGAAAGGGGGTCCTCTAAAAAAAAAGCAGGGTGTTTTCTGAGAAAGAGGTTAGGAAAGAGTATGCTTTTATGGTTTGTTCTTTTTTTTTTTTTTT
>NDXB01001715.1:0-32785 GCA_002631895.1 Agapornis roseicollis | reverse complement strand
GTGTTGCCATAGATCTAAATATGGCTTTGCTGTGAAAAAAAAAAAAAAAAAATAAATATATATATATATATATAGACAGCAACTTTAAAAAGACCAGGGTGAGGTGGTGATAGTGGGGAGAGGTTTAGGCTTTGTTTTAATTTTTCACTAGCTAGCTTAAACTTGTCCATTTCTACTCAGCCTGCTTGGCACAAAATAAACCTGTTTTCTGTATCTAAGTAACACTCTCCTTCATCTTCAAAAATCCACTGATTGAACTGAGATTAAAGTATAAGCTTTCTTGTGGTTGAGGATTGTTGGCCAAGCTATAGGAGAGCAGAGTTGAAACCCTGATTTGTACATATCTGGTAGGACAAGTCTTTGTTCTTTGATTCATTACAAGAAACACTTGTAGAGTGTGTATGTTTGTTCCAGATTGACAGCTTTGCCTTGAACCACACATGGGAAAATGTGTGGAGGGCCGGTTTCCTAAGGGAAAAAGGTTTAGGATAAGAAATGAGAGCAGCAAAATTTCAAACCAGGGGAGAGCCCTGCTCAGGATTTGGTTATGAATCTAGCATCTGTGTCTCCCATCCTCCAGACACATATGCACTTTTCACTGGCTATGAGTGACAGGATCTTATTTTATATTCCAATTGAGCAGTAATAACTCTAAATAAATGACTAACAGGAATACTTAACACTTTCTTGCAGCACTTTCAAGGTTTCTCTGTCAATTACAGATCCACCCTGATCTTTGGTTGTAATAGCTGGCCCAAGTATACCATTATATAGCTGCCAGATGAGGCAGATGACTTAATGTGTCAGAGCAGTGTTCTGGCTGTAGTACTGTAGTAGCATAGCATGCAAGGCACTTAGCTGTAGCAGCCCAAAGTCATGACACCATTAGCACTTACAGCAATAGAAAATGCTAGCTTTGATGAGGAAATCGTGTAGGAAAATTTTCAAGTCAATGATACGTGCAGAATTTCAATCACAGAAGTTTGAAAGATGTGTCAGGCAATTTCTACGTGCAGCTATTGATACTGTAACCAATTTAATTCCTGAGTAATTTCACGGAATTTAGACTGTAGTTCTAACCTGACTCTTCCTAGTATCTTTGCATTCTCTTCTCTGGTTCCAGAGAGCTTGTTTTGTCATGTGTTCATAGAAAATACAGTAATGATATTTCACATGCTTTTGTGTACAAGTAGTGTTAACTACATTTTGATTTCATTTACAATAAGGGTTAATAAAGTTGTACTGTTACTTCTTTTTGAGTTTGAATTCTTGTAGTAGTAGTGATGTTTGGTGTTTAACAGTTCTTAGTTACTGTAGTTTTAGGTATTTATAAGGGTAAAATTCTGCCACAGCAATAGGCAGTGTGGCTATTTCTGGCCTTTATGGTCTTAAAGAAAATACTTGGGCTGATATCCTGGTGTATCAGATAGAAATCCTGTCTACTACAAACCAAACTAACACTATGCAGCAGTTAGCCATGCTTGTGTCTGTTAAATGGATACCTTGGTTAGCACAAGAGAGGTGTTGCTTTGTCCTCTTTTTGTGGTTTAAGCACTAAACCCAGTGCACCTCTGTTACTGGTGTGCTCATAACCGCAACTGCAGTTGCAATATTTAATTTTCCATCATGGACTAAGGCTTCTAAATCCTAAGTAGAGAAGCTTACTTTAACTGATGGGTGGCTAGATGCATGGGGTCATAAAAACACCAATCCAAGTAGACAGCATTCTTCGGTTTTGAGGAGTTGGCAGAGTCTTCACACCAGCCTGGATCTGGGGACTGAGAAAACCCCAGCCCCCATGCAGCAAGGTTTTTCCTATGCCCCTTAATGGCTTCATTGCTTGTGGATGAGCAGGTGTTGTGTGATCTCCCCTTGTAGGCACCTACAGCAGAGCCAGCATATGGAGTGGCTTTGTGGTCCTGCAGAACGATGCCTCCGTTCACATGAACACGTGTGGCTGCAGCAGGGTGCTGCCAAGAGGCTGCACAGGTCCTTCATCCCAGAATATGAGAGCTCCTCTGAAACACCTCAGGAGTGGCACTCCCTGGGTTGTTCGGTTTTTGAATGTTCATGTCAAAATATGAGCCTTTTAGGTACAATGAAATGTTTGTATGCCTTTTTTTTGTGTTCAGTGATAACATCATCATTTGATGACAAAATATTTATGAAATGTGAATGATGATAGTCTGTGGTTGAAAGACATTTTATCAGCTGTATCAGTATGAGAATTTTCTGAAGTGTATCATATACCTCTGGATAAAGCACTAGATAATATTCATTTCTTAATGTTATAAATAGATACAGTGGCAATGAGAGAGTTCCCCAGTGAAGTAGGCTTAATTTTTTTATAAATTACTTACTAATCAGGTTTATATTTTTAGCTGTATGTCACTAGCATTTAATTGCTCAGCAAAGGGAGGAGGAAGAGTCAAGTCTCGTGAGCAGGAACAGAAGTTGTGCAGCATGCTATTGCAAAATTCCATTTTCCTGCAGCAAGCAGTAACTTGCTCTTTTTTTTATTATTATTATTATTCCTTTTTGAAATAATTCTTATAAATAACAGCTGCTTCTGGTTCAACCTCCTGGATATAGATTATGGGTAGATATTGCACTTGTGCAGGATAGCAATGTGACACAGCACCATGTATAGGTTTCTGAGGTAACTCTAGACCCAGAGGTAATAAAAGTGCATCATGTTTGTGGATTTGCTGAGCCTCTTAAAACCTCTGAGAGGCCAAGTGTGGCTGTGCTCTTTCCCCAGCTCCAGCTGCCACTGGCATCTGACTTCCCTAGGTGTAGGTAACCCTGTTAAACTTTTTTTGTATCATACCCAGTTTATTACTGTTTATAGCTTTAAGGACTCTGAAATTGAAATTANAAATTAAGCACTTTTCCATCTCAAATGATATTCATAAGTAGTTTCTTCTCCTGCCTCTCCAACTGCAGAATTCTTGTAAAGAGATTTTTCTCTTATTATCTTTTAAGAGACCATTGTACAAATCCCTGATGATTTTTTCTTTTTTTTTTTTTAATCCCCCTTTTTTTTTTTTTTTTGAAAAAGAAGAAAAATCTGTTTGGAAAGTTGCTTTTTGAGAATGGAGGATGGATTCCATTGCTTTACCAAAAAATAACAGCAATATGAATATGCATAATAGAAATTGGAAAGGGTTATGCTTTGGAGCAGTGGGTAGAGCTGGTGAGTAGGTGTCTCTTGCTTTTCCAGTTAAAAGCTACCTTGCTTAGGGCAAACTGACTCTCAATAATAGCCATTTGTTTAGGTTCAATGGAGGTTTGTAGACTGTGGAATGACAGGATAATTCAGATTGTAGATCTCCAGCTGAGCATTCTTCTCAAACAGGATCAGGCATGAGGTCAGACTGGGTTGTTACAGGCTTGATCACTTGCGTCTTGAAAACATCCAAGGGCAGAGATGGTACTACTTACCTGGGCAGCCTGTTTCGCTGCCCTCACTGGCCTCCTGGAGAACAGAAATACTTACTTCTTCACTGAGCAAGTTTGGGAAGAGTTTTCAGTACCTTTTCCCCTGGCTGCTGTTGTGTTGGAGCCAGAACTGAGGCTGAAGGAGGAATTTTCTTTAGTTGCAGTGTTCTTCTGCAGGGGCTTCCAGTGAGAAAGGACTGGGAAGGGCAAGGTGGGTTATACAGGAAACAAGAGCCACAGAATGCCAAGAGGCAAATCTCTGGGGCACAGGACTCAGAGTCTCTGGAGCATTTCTCTGGGGCCTATTCTTTAGCCTGTGTCTCATCTCCAGTTATCATTCCTCTTTGGAGCATGTTACACATGGCAGTGATGCTTCGTGCCTTGTTTGCTCTTGGTACAGGCATGCTTACAGGTGGAGGAAGTCCTCAGACTTTCCATGTTGCCTTTTTGGAGCAGATTTCACTGTCTGCCTTGTCCACCTTGAGATACGCTTTTAGGCAGGCACAAAGATGTCCCTGTGCCTTGCAGGGGCAGAGGTAAGGGTGGGCAGAGGTGAGGGTGCAGTGGGAAGCTCTAGGCAGTAGGTAGGATGGTGAGCAGCCAGCTTGCCACCTGTAGAACCTCACGGCTGTGATCTGGTGCCTGTCCTGCTGTGAGGTAGCGGCACAGATCTTGGACCGGCTCCTTCTATTCCCAGCGCTGCTCACTGCCTGCTGGGCTTGCCCAGGTCACGGCCCCTGCCCACAACCCTACAACAGTCCACACCATTTCCTCACAGTGCATCTTCCCAGACATGTCCCCTGACACTCTCCAGAGCATGCCTCCCTTCAGAGAGGAGAGGCAGGGATTCCTGAGCTCTGCCAAGAGCAAGGCTCTCTGAAGCTAAAGTGTGTCCACAGACATTGTTGTCCTGTTGATACTGCCAGCAGACATCCACATTGACTGAGTTGTGAGAGCCCAGGTCTGCTTCTCCTGGGGCACGAGTAGATGAGGGACTGTAGGCTCATGTGGGTCTGCAGGGATGGGAAATAAGATCCATGCAGAAGGTGGAGTTCTGAATCCATCCCCCAGAAAAGAGGAAATTTCATCAGGTTTCCTCCCTTGCAGCTGTTAATAAGATGGAGAGGTGGGAGGAGGACAGGAAAGCGAGTCTACAATAGACTGCTTCTGAAATAGGTTACTTTTGATTTCTAAAAGTAGTTTAGTTTTTTTTTTGTTTTCCTCTGTTGACTGTACCATTTTCTAGATCTCTCATGCATTAGCAGCACTGTGCTGTGGCTGAAGGGTTTGCTGCAGATTTTTCTTGATTTGCCTACTGGGTAAACGGATGTACGATGGAAGCTGCTAAATAGATCAGCTGAAGTGCTACCCTTGTTTTGACAGTGTGGTTTTAGCTCTGCAGCAGCCTTGTCCTGGGTCAGGAAGCTGGCTTTTCAAAGGCATTTGGATTATTGGCTCAATATGGTCTCACCATATTTTTTCAGTCTTCTCTTAATAGTATTTCAAGTATCTCATTACCTTTAATACTGACTCTGGCTTTTCCCTTCAGATAACAGATTGTTTAGACAACCATGAAATAAAGGAAATATTTAATTACTTTGCCACTTTTCAAGCCCTAGTATGTGCCATGTATTCACTAATGCATACATTTTTGTCTCATTCTGGAAGAGGAAATTAGGGGTGAAATGTATGCTTATCTCCAGCTAACACAATCCAAGATATCCTACAATTTTAAAAGCCTGTAGGAGCTATTCCAAACCAACCACATTAATGGCTGCTGCTGAATGGTTTGAAAAGGAGATTAAAGCCCAGTGATTCAGGACCCAAGTGGCACATACTGCTCCAAAACGTGCTCCCCAGCTCCCTGCTGAGCTCTGAACCAGTCTGGTTCAAATACATCATAAAGAAGCAGCAAGTACTGCCTTGAGGAATTAACACTTACTTTTATTTCCGCTGTACTCACTACGTTTCTACTGTACTGTTCTCCACAGTCCTCCCCGGTGGAAGCAGCCCCAGCCGCCAGCCAGCAGGTTGAGGCCAGCTCTGGAAGTGCAGGACCCGGGAGCCTGGCATGCCCAAACCCAGGTATGTGATAGGTGCTGCCCTGGCCCCTGCCTTTGCCCACTAATGGGGCTGGGGTCAGGCCCACCCCGGGGCACAATCCGATAAGTGCACCTGCAGCAGCACCAAGAGTGTCTATTAAAAAATGCAGAAGTTGTCAGAAATCTCAACATAAGAAATAAATTTTTTATTGTAAGAACGATCGTTCACTGCAACAACCTCCCGAGGGAGCTGGTAGAGGCCCCAGGGATGGAGGTTTTCAAGATGTGACTGAATAGGGCACTAAGCAGTCTCATCTAGGCTCCCTTTACCATGAAAGTTGGGACTGGGTGACCTTTCAAGGTTCCTTCCAGCCTGGGCTGCTCTGTCATTCCAGGGCTGAAATAACACACCTCATTGCACATTGTTTGGGACACAAGTTGTCTGCTTTGCTGTTTGTGTGAGTGGAAAGCTGGTGCCACAGCATGCTGTAACCAGAAAACTGGCATGGCAGAAACTATCAGTCAGTAATAGCTTCTGTTTAACACTTCCCCCCTCCTCCCCCAAGGCATTAAGAAATGTAGAAGGAGAATAAGAAGAGGCATTTCAATCCTCAGAGGGGCTTTAAATGGACAGTATTGAGCACACTCCTGATTTTCTGCTTTAAAGCCTTTATGCATGATTCCTAATCTGGTGAAAGGAATTTGCTGGTAAAATTTGAAGCTGTTTTCCTCAAAAGAGTTTGTCTGAAATGCTACCCTTGAGTAGGCATTTATCTACCCCCTGCTATCATACTAAGTTCATGGTCTCTTTTTGTTTTTCATTTTTTAAAATGAGTCTATCAAAGTTCAGCTTGGTATGGGTAAGTAAGAAGTACTATTTGAAGCAGGCATTTAAATGAGGTCTCTGGCTGTAATTGATACATAAGCATAATGCTCCTATTTGTTGAGATTAAATGTGACTTAAACAATTGAGCTTTGCCTTCAAACATGAATAGGGTACCATTCCTCCAAAATTAGAAGGATATCCAGCCTTCTGTTGATGTGCTGTAAACACTGAAGGGCTCTTAGCAAGGGCTTGTTACCTGACTTAATTACTTTTGCTCGTAGATGCCAGAACACAGAGGTTAACAATCTTGAATTGCACCTGGCAGGTAACGTAGAAGCTGCAGTCTTGTGGTGAACCAACCAAATTCTCCTCACAAGAGTCAGCAGTGATGAGCTGGTGATATGTGTCTACAGATCACAAAGCTGCCTTGTGTCATGCTCCACACCTGTGAGAAATGCTAAATATTGAGCACTGGTAGTAAAGTTTAATGCTGGCTGGCAAGGAAAACTGAGATAGAATTGCAAAAATTGAAATGGTAAAGGAACATGGGTTTTCATTATGTCTGCTTTGGTGAGATAGACATGGTCCAAACTGCAACCTTCTTGTAGAATAAGCATCCTCCTCTGTTGTTCAGTAAAAGCCAGATACTTCCATGCTGTGATCCCTGTGCCACTAATGGTGTGGGAACTGCTCCAAAGCAGTGTGCTTCTGCCCAGCAGCAGGAGCAGCTCTTGTCTCTGCTTGTGTGCAGGTTCTTAGTGATGCCTTGGGGTACATCTCTTTCTTAGCTCACTCTCCCAGCCTGTCAAAGAGGTACATTCAGAAGCTGCCACTGCTGCCATGCTTAGAGAGGAGACAGGATCTGAAGCTGAAATTCTGCTATAGGAGGTTAAAGAGATGCCTGGGTTCTTGCACACTGCCTGGGATGCTGGCAGCTGCTCAGCTTCCAGCTGACAGTAGTTCAGCTGTCACAGTCCTCATCTGTAGGCCAGTGTGCTCCTGGTCCCTTCTCCTATAAACCAGCATCAACTTGTTAGTTTTTTTTAAGAACTGAATGACAACTAGATTATTCCAGTCCAGGGCTTCCTTTTAGCAGAGTTTGTTGTCTGATGCCTGACCGATGTGGTTTAGTGGAAATAGGCAAACTGAAATATCCTCCAGTGCTGACAAGTGAGACCATGCTAACTGTGGTATAGCTCCTTGTCTGGGTAGCATCTTAGGATAGGATTCATCACAAAACTTCAGTAAAGAGACCTCTACTTTGATAGGCATGTTTTAGGTTACAGCTCATCTCAGCCTGAAATAGTTTGCATGACTCTTCCCCAAGAAAAGCCTCTCTGTTGACCATGAAGGGTGTCCCATGATGCCCAAGTCAAGCGTAGGCACCTGTATTTTGTCAGGTGAATTTCACTTTTACAGTCTTGTCTGCTCTGAGAGATTAATTTTGCTTGTGTGAAAGAAAGAGGATTATTTTTTCAAAGCATTCAGTAAATGGGCTCACAGTATATCCAGTGAGAAATCTGATTGTAAGGAATATGTCTACATTTTATTTAAAAAAAATATCTTAGCCTCTCAGTATTATCTCTTGAATGTGTGGGTTAGTTTCAGATCAGAAGCAGTTCAAGTCAACTGCAGCTTGTGCCAGCCCTGTTGTGAAGAGATTAGAATTTCTTCCCAGTCCTGTCCCTTCAGAGGAAGCTGCTTCAAGTGAGGAAAATGTGAAGAAACCTGAAATGGAGCAGCAGAAGGAAGCAGAGCTCCCTGCTACACCAGAGGTACGTGTGGTCAAGAAATAGAGGCAGTGGAAAACAAAACAAAAAAAAGAAAAACCGACAAGAAGGAAGTTCTCACACAGAAATTAATTATTGTGCGAGTTGAGATTTTTCTGTGTATAATGTCACTTCAGGAGTTCATTCAAAATAATCTGGCAGGGTATGATCCTGGAGGATAGTTTCTGTACCAAATTCTGCGGTCATCAGAAAGTTCCCCCTCCAAAGGAACTTCCCAGTGTCTGCTTGTAGCATTTGAACCTGTAAACTGACAGAAGAAACAAGAATTTGACCTGCAAACCCTAGTCCCAACACGTGTCAGGGAGGGCAGCGTATCCAGAAGGTATAGACTATGAAGCTTACCCTCTTAGTCCTTTTGAGGTGCTAAAGAAGTGCAGGCTGTGGCAGAGGTAGCAAATGGCCACAACCATGCTCCTCTGTCAGGTGAATTAGATGTTGGTCCTGGTTTAAAATTGACTTTGTTGTGCAGGGCAGTGTGAATGTCAACAACAAGCAGCTATTGATTGTTTCCAGGACTTGTGTAATGCAACTCCATGTTGTAATTCTTGAGAAATAAGCTTTGTCTTTTGATAATATTGATTCAGAAAATAAGAAGAAAGGGATTAAATTAAACTTTGACTGAACCTGCTGATTTTTAATGCTGGTTTCTGCTCCCAGATATCTGAACAGGTGATGAAACCAAAAGCACTGGAACAAGAAGGGAGTGTAGTATTGCCATTTTTAAAGAAACTACCCGAGACCAGCCAAGTTACTCTGCAGAATTCTGGTCTACAAGGTGAGCAAAAAGTATTTGAAGAACTCAGCTGGACAGTAACTATATATATGCATGTGGTGTTCAGGGAGAAATGCCTAATCAATAACCTAGAGGGTTTTGGAGTTGAAATGGTATTTTCTAGTTGCATCCGACTGATATTGGCAGTATGGCTTCTGTAATGCAAAAGACTCTTCTGGCTGTTCCCCTTAAACACAACAGCAGAATAGTGACACAGCAGAGGGGAGGACAGAGAGCCCTATTTTGTATTTATCTGGCCCAACAGTAAAAGCTGCGTGATGTCAATGAGTATTACATTTTATTAGTACTGCTGCTCACAGATGAGAAAGGCTTAGTAATTGGTTTATGTCACAATAAAAATTTATGGAGATAAATTCTGCACTCAGCTGCTTATGTGGAGTTCCTTTCCATAGACAAACAATACGCATATCTGGCCACATCCCTGAATTTGGCCTGTGCCCGTCATGAGTTCTTGTAAAGCACAGCTTCTTTTTTGCCTTCATGACAAACCTTTGCTTGAGACTGATAATGTTTAGTAATTTGATTTTATATTGATTTTAAAGATGCATATATGTAGGTATTATGAAAGAAAGAGAGATAAAAATCATCTAAAGTTTTCTTCCCCCACAGGATTTTTTAGGTTGATAGTTCATGTATAGGTTATATACTGATTATCCTGTTGTTTTCAAGATTGAAACTACTGAAGGCAATCCACTGTGTTAAAAAAAAATTGTCTGAAAGGAAACAAAAGTCTCACTTGTTTTAAGTAGGGAGGTGCTCCCCAGACAGGCCTGAAGAACAGTATTGTCTTAGGTATGAATCAATCCAAACATCAAGAGGTTGTAGGTCTCTTGCCTGATTTTCAGTGATGCTGCAACCCTTGGCTGCTCTCTAGTGTTCACAGCACATACAGCACTGAAAATATCACAAACCCCTTTAAAACTTGTATCTGCAGTAGGAATGAATGTGAGTACCAGGAAAAGACTTGAAGGGGTTGCTGCCTTTGACTAGCATTAATGTGCTAGAGCTCTCCTGTAAGGTTAGGTGCCACGTTACAGAAGTGGCACTCTAAAATACAGGCAATCTGTGTGATCTGCAGCTCTGTTGTAAACCAGCTACAATGGGCCAAAGTGATTGTAGTTAAAATCATAGAATCATAGAACAGTTTGGGTTGGAAAAGACCTTATGATCATCCAGTTCCAACCCCCCTACCATGGG
The DNA here is from genome assembly GCA_002631895.1 of Agapornis roseicollis. NCBI lineage: Eukaryota > Metazoa > Chordata > Aves > Psittaciformes > Psittacidae > Agapornis > Agapornis roseicollis. The sequence continues at coordinate 22,696 of NDXB01001715.1, read as the reverse complement.
CAGGGATGTCTTTCACTAGACCAGGTTACCCAAGGCCCCATCCAGCCTGCCCTTGAGCACTGGAGTCCCTGCCCAGCATCCCTGTAGGCCCCCTTCAGATACTGGAAGGCTGCTATGAGGTCTCCATGCAGCCTTCTCTTCTCCAGGCTCAACAGCCCCAGTTTCCTCAGCCTCTTGTGGGTGAGGTGGGGCTAAGAGTGAATCATCGCTTTTTGACCACACTGTGTTTCTTGTTTTGTCCCGGTGCTGTTGCCTGCAGAGCTGCCCCGCGGGGCCGTGGTTCCACTTAGGGTACGCAACAACTGGCGGCGCTCACAGTTTTTCTCACAGTCAGGTAAATGTGGCGCTAAGACCAGCTTGAGCCCTTCTGCTGCCTCCAGCCATAGATGTCTTCGGACATGGGGCTGGGGTGAAAGCTGATGATTACGGGGACTTCTTCTACCTCTTGCTTTCGTAGAAAGTATCTGTTCCTGCTGCACAGTTGACAAAGAGCTGTTGGGCTGCACATTGTTGTGATGCTCTGGTTTCAGGCACCCAAATGAAATCACTTGCTATAAATAACTTTTCCTTAATTTCTTTAAATCAGCCTAACTTTCAGATATTTGGATAGAAAACAGCAATGGTTCTTTTCGTAACTGTGGCTCTTGAATAGTGTAGTCCCATCCTTTTAGCTTTGCTATGCTTTTTCCTTCCTTCCACTGAATCATGAAGGGAAAAGTAGATCAAGGTAGGTAACACTCAGTGTCCAAACACTGCTAACATCTGTGGCCAGATGTAGATGGCATTAGCTAGTAGTAGAGTAGAACCTGATGTTAGTTAGTATTGTGCTCCTCTAAACCCAGATGAAAAGTAGTTTTGTGGGTGATGGGTGTAATCACTTTTTCTAGTTGATTTGCTTGTGATTCATCCTTGCATTTCGTTGTGAGAACAAATAGGAAACTAACATGAAGCTTTTTTATACAATGTAGCTTTAAATTCAGGCTAAGCATATTTTGCTATGTTAAATTTAACGTTTCCTCTTTCTGTTTTGTTTTGTTTTAATAGCTGATTCTGATAGCGCTGACAAATCAAATGTGAGTACCTTTTTTGCATCATTGTTTAGTTTAGAGATATGTGCTTAGTAGAAGTACATTTTTATATAAAATGTCTTGTGATATCCCCAGATCAGAATAAATTTTTTTTTTTCTCATGGAAATGAGAGGTTAAAAATACAACCCAAATCAAGACATGATCTGAATCTGGAATTTGTGCATTCTCCTCTTATCTGGAGAGAGTGGCAGCTGTACAGTACTTGGTTGTTGGAGCCACTAAAGCTTCGTAATCTCAAAACAATATGTAATGCTAAATTATCTATTCTGTTTTAAATGCATAGAAATTAGAGGAGACCACAATTCTACTGTTGCCTCAATGAAAAAAAATCCTCACTACAAATGCTACTCTGAAGTACACAATATGAAATATTCTATTTGTCACATAAAAATAGACATCATCTCTTCCTATTAGATTTAAATACAGCTCTTTAGTGGAAAGGGATATGACATCAAGTGGCTAAAATTGCACTTGATTATAAGAAATTTAAACATGTAGCATGTAATGGGACTCTTAGTGAAGCCTGAGATTTTATTTCATTATAGATAAAAATTTAAAACAAGGCTATAGGCTCTTGTGCTGGCAGCCATATGAAATGAGAGAATAATTTTTACAATCACACATTGCTTTGCATGTTGTGCAGATTAGATAGAAGCAAAATAGGTATTTTCTTTCAATTTGAGTACCTGCAGGAATCTCTGTTAAGAGCCACTTAGAGCTTTCTTTCAGATTTTTTTTCCTTTTTTCCCCTCCACTTGAAGTTTCTCAGGCCTTTCTTTGCAAACCAAATGATTGTTTTATCATCTGGATACCTGTGAGCAATCCCAAGTGTCAGTGGCACTAAGAAAATTTTCTACTAACTGAGAGAACCTAATTATGTAGTTCTCAGTTTCCCATTCTAACATCATTGCAGGGGTAGGCAAGGGAAGTGCAGCTTTCTCTGGTAGCCTTGTGAAATGCAGTGTCAACGTCTAATAGCCTGTGTTTTCTCCACTCAAGCGTTTAAATTTTTGGTCCTGGGATCCAGAAGAAGAGCGAAAGCGCCAGGAAAGGTGGCAGCATGAGCAAGAACGTTTGCTTCAGGTAGGAAAGGAACTTGATATATTCCACCATGTGGTTCAGCTGTTGAATTGTACTTTTGAACAAAAATTGGGAAATTCATGTCATGTTTTCCATGTCCTCTGTGGAAATTGAACAAATTTTGTGGCAGATGAGTGATAAAATGAGCATACACGCATGTTGTCTGTGGTTTGGACACTCTTAGGTCTCTTTTTCCCACTCCATGGAAAGACCAAAAGGACTTTAGTTCTGCATCTCAGCACGGAGTTACACCAAATGTTGATCTCAACTCTATTTAAAATATATTGAGCATAGACTGCAAGATTCTTCATTAATTTGAAGCCTCTTTCTCAAGACTGACAATTTTCTGACCCCGATGCCTGTGCAACTCATCTTTAAAAGATGGTCTTCATAGATTTTTGTAGACTTCTGTTTTGTTCACAGGTTTGTCTTGGAAAACATCAAACTAAATTCAGATATGAAGGGTTTGTGTTATTTTTGTGAGGAGGGGGAAGCCTCCTCAAAACAAACACTGGTTTTGCCTAGTGTCAGAGTAAGCTGTAAGAGCTCCTAATACAGAACGGTATGAATTTACCTGTATTTTTATCCTCTTACAGGAGAAGTATCAGAAAGAGCAGGACAAGCTGAAAGAGGAATGGGAAAAGGCCCAGAGAGAAGTGGAAGAGGAGGAACGTAGATACTACGAGGAGGTATAAGGCTCAAAGGAGGAGGTTGCTTATTGACTTGTTTTGTACTTAAATGCACCCACTTACATAACTGAAAGAATCCCATAGCTAGATTAATTAATGAAAAGCCTTCTCAAGGCTGAATTCTTAAGATTGTTTCCCTTAAACACTACCATAAGCGCTGAGGGAAAATACTTAAATATTTAGACAGGTATCCTCAGAACCTCCACATAGGTGGAGGTGTATAATTGCTATGCAAGTCTGGGTGAGTCAGTATGGTTGTGTCTAGGCATGCTCAGACTTCTCTCCGGCGACAGAGCTGTGTGCGTTCTGGCATAACCTGGACTTGGTGGAATTGCAGATGAAATTGTTGTCTGCATTGGGCTTGATCATGTAGATATTTTGTAAACTGAACCTGGTTTTTAAAAGAAAAAAAAATCCACATGGAATGTTCAAAGCTTGCAGTTCTAGAATATTAACAATATAGAAGGTAGTGGGATCCTTCTGTTGTATGTGGCTCATTACTGCAGAAAACTGGACAATATCAATGTTTTCAGTTTGAGCAGTTGTGCATTATGCAAATTGATGTCTTACCATCTGCGTTTGAGGGCTATATGTGATCTTAACAAGAAAATTCTTTCAGCTTTCAGAATGAGTTTCTCATGTGCCAAGTGTAATTTCATACTTTTGTATGAAATCTAGTAGGCTGCTGTTATGAGAAACAGTGGTCTCATCCCAAGCAGAACATTCTTTCCAGTTTTGGACATCCCATCTCAAAGACAGTAATGGTGAAAGGAAAGGGAGTGCAATACCTTAACGCAAATTAAAAATTGACATGTATTCTTGGTACCACAGGTCCTTACCTAGCCGTCTAAATATTGCACGTTGCCAAACTGTATGCTTCTACTTCTCAAGCTCATAGTTGGCATCCTGTATTTTTAACCCCACTCTCTCCTGATGCTCTTCTTTTAGGAACGTAAGATAATTGAGGACACTGTAGTTCCATTCATTGTTTCTTCAAGCTCTGCTGATCTCCTCTCCTCTTCTTCCTCTACTACTGAAGGAAATAAGACACCGGTGAGTTTCTCATGGAGTAATAGGACAATAAAGACTAAGCCATCTTTACTGCAAAGTTTTATTCTTCACTAATGACCAATGAAGTCTGTGAACAGCAACAATATTCCCTGGATCTCTTCCATAACTAATGATACCTCAGGATGCTATAGCTTGTATGTTTTCACAACCAAAAAGCCATACTACCAAGCAAACTGCAACCATCCCATTCTATACTAGAGCAAAGGGTGATACTTTCTCTCTTTGCAGCTGCTTCTGTTCTTTGACTGGTGCTGTGAAAAACAGTCAACTGTTTCTGTTTGGTTTAACTACCTTCTCAAAGCCAATAAAATCTGAAGGGAGCTCCCTGCATCCAAAATCTCAAGTGTAAGAGATGAGACTGAATCCTGCCTCCCCACTTTTCCTCCTCTCTCTCACCATCCCTCCTAGAAAGCAGCAAAACAGAAGGATGATCATGCTCTGATTATTTTATTTACTTACGCAGCACAAAATATTTGACTCTATGCATCTAGCATCTAATTAAATAAGTGTTCAACAGAGATCAGAGAATGGCACCACAGGTGAGATCAGTACTGTAAATGTGGTATTCTCAGACATGATTTTCTCCTGCCTAAGGCACCCACACTCAAGAAGTCATCTTCCTTTCTCCATTCCACTTCAGGATTAGGAGTAAGGTACCATCTGGTTGTCCTCTCACCCTTCCTGCACCCTCTCATCACTCATTCCTGTGCAGGGGCATCAGCCATGACCCATTTTCCACATGGCTGTGTGGCAGTAGCTTCCTGAGTGGAAATGATTATGCCACATTCAGGGCAGTGCCTGCACCCAAAAGTGAAGGATCTCATGTTGTGCCTTTCTCAAGATCCACCAGTAAGGTATGACACACTGAACTACCATTATGGAAGCAGTACTAGCATAGCCATTTGAGAATGCTCAGTGCATGTGAGTAATACCTCGCCCCCCCCCCACCAGGCAAAGGCTACAAGCTGAGTTCCCTCACAAAGACTGTCAAGACTCTCAAAGTCATTCAAGGATTTCTGCCAAAACTATGTAGGGAAGTTTTATTTTGTCATCCTGAACACCATTCATAATTGATCTGTCCCTAACTTTTTTCTTTCATACTTAGTTTAGTCCAATTAGCTGATTGTTTCAGTTAAGTTGTTGTTAAATCCTAAGTTAGCCTTACTACCATCAAATGTTTCCACTGTATAATGTGAGATGTTTATAATATGTGTGTCATCATAGTATATGTGGGGACAGCCCATACTTTTCCCATGTGGGTACTGATGTCAAGTTTAAGGGAAGCTGCTTGTTCCCTCCCCTACTCTCTTCTAGAACTCAGCTGATTCAAACAACTCCCCAGAGGAAGGCAAACAAAAAGAAGCTACAAGACAGAAAAAGCTGCTCTGGGAGCAGGACGGTATGCCATCTCTGAAAAGCAAGGAAAATGAACTCTGGCAAGAAAAGAGGAGGTATGGATCAAGCCTAGGCATTTCTTAGCCTGTGAAGCTTTCTGTTCATATATAGACTTCTGAGATGTCACATCTGCCTATGATTGATGCTGGAGCATCAGCATCTGGTGGCCTGGTGATAGATGTAATATGTACCCTTCAATATTGACTTGGTACAGGCTTATGCATATTTGCAATGTGCAGAGCTAATTGAGCACATTAGATGGCTTGCATTTTGAGTATATGGCTTTGCCAAGAGGCTGTCATATCAACCAGATCAGAGCTTAGATAGCAAAGACATGTCTGTATGTAACTGTGTGGTGCCTTGTATACAAGGTTCACAAGCAATTTGGAGGAATAAAGTAGGTGCTTTCACTGAGAATTTGTCGGAAATTGCCTGGCTGTCTCAGAAGTGCTGTACCCAAACTTGCCAGTGTTCAAAGTCCTGGTCTTTGCCCGACTGCTAATAGCTACTTTAACAAAGGCGAGAATCATAGAATCGGAGAAGCATCTGATGATGATGAACGCTGCATAAAGAACACTGAGAAAAGCTGTTTCTCTGGCAAAGAAGCCATTTTCCACAAATCCAGAATGATCTTTAGTACATCTGAGTGTATAAGGCAAGAAAGAAGACTTGGCATATGTGAAGACAAACTTGTTAATTCATTACATCTGGCCTTAGACTTTGTCATTGCTGACACAACAAAAATCTTCTTGCAAAAAGTAGACTGATATTCAAAAGTCTGACATTATATACTAGGTGGATTTTTTTCCTGGATTTATTTGTACAATGTGGCTTATTTCTATTGGCAGTGGAAATAAAGTGCTCACAGGACACCCAGAGACAGGTATCTTGAAAGGAGGCGCACAGGAGCACCAGGTGCCAGTGATGGAGCGCAGCTCACCTGCCAGGCTGAATCTGCCATTGACTCAGGGTGAGGGTCAATAGTTTTCATATGCATGTGTTCTTTTCCAGAGAGAAATCTTGCAGAAATCTAACTTGCAGAATTTTGGAAGTTGACAGGACACATCTATCTTAAAAATTTTAATGTCTCAGACTCAAAAGGTATTTTCTGTTAGCAAAGATAAATATGTTAAGGTGAAATTTAAAACCTTGTTTTCATCAGAGATGGGTGTTTCAGTGGCATGTAGGAATGCCATTTATAGGCCCACAGTTAAACATAGTTATCTTCCATCTTTCACACAATCTTATATAGATACAGGATTTATCTTGGCACAGAGTGCTTCCAACATTTGTTTTGTGTTTTGATAGCTAATTAGATTCTTTATGTCCATTTCAGTCCAGTGAAAATTGCAACCTGTGATGTGTAACCTTTTCAAGCTAAGCCTAAAGTGATACCTGTCTCAATTTTGTCATTAGAATGTCTAATGACATCTAAAAGTAACAGATTTTTTTTAAGTTTCTGTAAGTATTGTTTTTGAATTAGGGAATTTCCCCAAAGCATTGCTGTCAACAGGGTCACCCTAAAAAAAAGGCAAATTCATTAATTTAGCATCATTATCTAATGTAAGTGAACAGTGGAAAGTAAATAGGACTGAAGATGGAAAGCAGATGTAGATTTTGAAATCTAATTTTTGTTTTCATGCTAGCATGAAAATTGATGAATTAAAAAAATGAAATGTCTATGGATAGAAAAGGTTTCAGTGTTGTTACTTGTTCCAGATGCATATCCAGTTTAACATTAGCAGGTTTGCTTTCCCTGTCTTGATTTTATTGTATTCTGAGTGCTTTGATAAAAGTTGCTTAAATGAAAGGAAGCAGAAGATACTGCCCAGCAATCCATCCTTGTGGATTTGTAGTAGCGATTAAGCAAGTTTAAACAAAAAAATGTTTGTCAGTTTTTAACTACTTCTGCTAATCAGGGGATTTCTAGGTTCTCCTCAACAACATAGTCACCTACAAGTATTCTGACAGCTCCTTTCTAGCCCATTACAGCATCACATCCTCGCTCTCTCCTTAAGTCCTTAAATACTCAGGACTACGGTTTAATTGTCTTGATATCAAAAATAGGTAACAAGCCTTTCATAGTCCCCAGTAAAGTTTTTCTCCTCTAAACCATCTGGTTGGTACACAGCAGGGTGAGGGTTCTCCCCAGCCCTGTGAGCCACAGAATTCATCTGAAAGGATCCAGGTGGTGTGCTCTGTCCCAAAGATGGGATGGTTGGCTGCCTGGGCATCACACAGATCATTGCATACTGCTGCAGCCTGTTACTGTCACTGAGCCTTGTGCAACCATCTGAAACACAGAAGGAAATTGCAGGGGAATTGCTGTTTGTCAGTAGGCTCATGGACAGTAGTGACTACACCATGTTCATCTTAATTCTCGCTACTGATAAGTTTAGACTCCCAGGCATCACTGAACTCTCAGTCTCTCCAGTGCTTCCTTCCTGCAACAGAAATACTTTATTTTCCCAAGTGCTATTCATGGACAGCTATTTGACCGCTCCTTTTCACCCTTCAGAAACTGAGATTCAGCAGAAGGGTAGGTCATGTTGTGAAGGTGGTGCAAGGGGATGCTTTTTCATAGAGGTTTTCTGGAGCAGCAGAGCCTGTCTCTGACTTTGTGTGGGGTTTCTGAGAATTTATTTGTAAGCAACAGTATATCTCTTGTCTTCTTTATGATGTGATGTCCGTAAGTACTGAGAAAAGTATATAGTCTCAAGTATTGAGATTTCCCCACCTCCAATTGTAGATATCTCCTGGAATCAGCAGTTGCTGACAAAGCATTCCCCGCATCGCACAGAGGACATTCGGCAGAGACCATTCTTGGGCCAGAGTGCAGGACAACAGCCGAGCTGTGCAGGGGAAATGAGGAGGTGAGAAAGTAAAATAAAGGTTGTTGCAGAGACTGAGATGTTCTACCTGCTCTGTGCTCCCTTATATTCCAACTCAGCATTCTTTATCAGTTAATTTTCATGGGTAGTCCTGCAGTGTGAAGACAACTTTGATTCCTAGCTTTCCCAACAAGACTGCTAATGCTTAGCCGCTTTGTTTCTCATTACAGGTACACCAGTAACTGGTTTCCTGAGGGACCACAACCCATGCTTGCTACTCTCTGCCTTCTTTCTCCTTAGCTCTTTAAACAGTCATCTCCATAACTGTTTGTGTTATTCATTTGTTTTAAGTGTCCAAGACAAACATTTACAGCTAGAAAGTGGCTAAATATCAGGGTGGGAATGTCATAGAATCATAGAATAGTTAGGGTTGGAAAGGACCTTCAGATCATCCAGTTCCAACCCCCCTGCCGTAAGCAGGGACACCTCACACTAAACCATGCCACCCAAGGCTTCATCCAACCTGGGTTTGACTACCACCAGGGATGGAGCACTCACAACATCCCTGGGCAACCCATTCCAGTTCCTCACCACCTTAACAGGAAAGAATTTCTTCCTTATATCCAATCTAAACCTCCCCTGTTTAAGTTTGAACCCGTTACCCCTTGTCCTGTCACTACAGTCCCTAATGAAGAGTCCCTCCCCAGCATCCCTATAGGCCCCCTTCAGATACTGGAAAGTCTGCCTCTTTGAAGTTGGTATTCAAGAGCTTCATTCCCCAGCTTCCAAACACACATTGATTGCTGTTTTCTAGTTCTTTAAGAAGAAGATACATAGAGATTAATATTTTCTTTCTACTGCAAATATTGGTGAGGTTCTTTTCTTCTCCAATGCTTTGCCTTGTGTTTTTCACTAAACATTACTAAAAGGTAACACCAGTTCTTTCAGTAAACAATGATCTTTGCTTGCCTAACATTTGCAGAAAGTATATCTATGTAGTGAGAAAGGGACATCTGTTTTCTCTAGGATATATATGTACACAGTCTGCAAAATGCATTACCTTTGTGAAGCTTGTATCCAGTCAAAACTAATGTAGCTTGAGATTTGATTACCTATTTCTCGTAACAAACTGTGTGTTTGAGAAAATTGTTATTTAATCTGTAAACAGCTTTAAGCAGTGAGATATTTAATCAATCCTATGATTTCTGATAACAAAAAAGATGCGTAGTTTTCTTAATGAATTCTTGCAGGGTAAAATGGATACAAATAGTAATAAACCACGTTTTGGTGCTCACAGCTTCCTTTTTACTCACTAAAGGGCACAGACCTTCCACCAACAAACTTTCATCTGCTCTACTGGTGTGCTTCTGAGCACATCCCCTGGCCAACAGAGAGTGCGAGGTGTGCCTTGGCTTAACCCTCCTTCACCATGGTGGTAGCTATGTTGGGTTGATAGGTGGGTAGGAGTCTGCACATGGCTCATTACCTTGTGAGTTACCTGACTGAGCAATAGCAAGCAGACCAAGACTTAGAACCAGAAAATGTGTGTGCTGGTTTTCATTGTATCAAAATAGCAATGCACAGCAAATATATACCTTTTTTACTCAGATAAAATCTTTAGAGCTGGGAATCCTGAAACCTACTGTCTAGAATGTCTTCACGCAAAACTTGTTTTTAATTGTTCAGCGGCTGTAGTAATGCATCTTCTCTCCTTTATTTTAGGGCAGGCTATCATGAGAACTTCCAATCTGGGCCACAGTCTCCCTCCTCTCCTGCTGCTCTGAGTCAGTCACCCAACAGGTACAAAAGGTCAATAAGGAATTTTGCAGACTGAATACATCTTGTAGTCACTGCTGAACTGCTGCAGTGTAAATCACATTAGTATTATGTGGATGCACTGTTAATTCTTTTAAATGCTGCAATTCATAACTGTCCATGGAATAAACATGTAGCTCCCTGTCCTGTATTTCTTGCCTGCCTCAGCAATATTGTTATGTTTTCAAATAACACAGTTCAGAAAGCAGCTGCAGGACTCTGCTTGATCATTGACATTTCAATGTAATTGAAATGGGATAATGTAAGCCCCAGTCAAAGTAAGCAGTTAATCATGAGTTCAGAGCACTTGAGCCAAAGGATGTTGTCTTCATTGTAAATAGTCACATGCTTATGATTAAGGTATGTTCTAGATATTGAGATATTTCAACACTTGCTGATTTAGAAAGAAATCCTTTCCTTAATTTCCAAAGTTAAAATACATTTTGCATTTTTGCTGTTTTTTTAATTTGCCTACATTCATCCTAATCTCCTCCTAGAGATCTGATTCTCTCAAGCAACAAGCTGTGCAGCTTCCAGTGAGATATGTGTACCAACTCTAAATAAATGTTAACTGTAGCCTGATTGACTAATTGAAAATTTGGGGTGTATTAACATCAGCTGGCTTAGTAAATAAAGTAATAAAAAACAGAAAATGTAGCTTTTTTTTTTTTTTTTTTTCTATTTAACTAACATTTCTCCTCACATTTCATGGCAAAGGCCTCCTTCTGATGCCATGACGCGGAACTACTGGGATTTTTTTGTATGAACTATTTCTTCTGTTTTGATAATTGTAGCTGCAGGTTTGGTGGGATTTCAGATCATTTCTAGCTACATGTAGCTAGTTGTGGTAGCTGCTTCTTATTATTTAGCAGCTATATTCTGATGTAAGACCCTTTCCCAAGATCTTTTTCTGAAGTGAATTTTAGTTCTGGAAGCAATGGAGGGATGTAATTCATTGTTCCACTACAACAACTTCAGAAAACTTCTCTAAAATATTTCCCAAAGCACTTTATTCTTTCATTTGACACTAACTTCTTAGAATAACTCCTATAGTGGAGAAAAAGTGAAAACAAAGGTAGATTTAAGTAATGCAGAGGGTTTCAGCCCTGGCTGAAAAAAGCATGGATTACACATAATCATAAGGTATCCCTTTGGTCTCAGGTTCATCTCACTAGGCAAACATCAGTTCTGGCAGGCTGGCAGACGGGTGGAAAGGGAAGAGCACGAAACACGGAAGTGTACACCTGCACTGCTATTAAAACCATTATGAAGAAGGGTACCAGTTATTCCGGGGGCCCTGATCTCTCACACAGCTGTCATTAAACAGCTGATTTACTAGAAATGTCTAGACAGGACTGAAGCTTAAGGAGAGAGTTAAAGCATTTTTGCATTGCAGATGGAGGTGTAATTTCAGCTTTACTCTAACTAGGTGTAACACTGACAAGCATGTAGCTGCAGCGGCATAGAATAAAATCAGGTAGCAAGAAGCTGGTGCCCGGTCTATGCTACTGCAGTGATTCTGCTACTGCTGACTTCACCAGCTTGTTTGGGTTCGAGAGCTGCCTCCCTGCCTTCTGGCTGAAGCAAGCAAACCCCTCTGGCAAACCAATTGAAAAATTCCAGGCTGAAAGTCTGGCTCAGTTAGTTTGTGTGAATATCTGCTTTGATTGCTGTGACATTGACTAAATCTATGCAATCCACGGGCATGGTTGCAGGCCTCTGTTAAGAGGCTTCCTTCTTCTTGATCTAGCACAGCAAACTGGGAAGGAAACGGGTCTGACTTGCTGTAGATGCAAGCATTTTAAGACCTCTGCTTGCTAGTCTGCAAGGCTGATTCAGCACCATGGCTGAAGGGTCAGTGTGTATTTATGTGAAACCCCCCAGTGCTCCTTCTTCCATCCTGTCCCTTTACACAACCTGTGCAAACATTTGGCTACATTTTAGCATCAGTTACTGTTCTGTTTTCTGAAAGTCCTGTTTGTCTCCTAGGTCTGTCAGTGGAAAGAAGCTTTGTTCTACCTGTGGGCTTCCTCTTGGAAAAGGAGCTGCCATGATTATTGAAACACTTGGTCTTTATTTCCATATTCAGTGCTTCAGGGTATGTCTCTTGCTTGTTTTATTAAGAAAAATCTCAAGTCATGTACAGTGTGAAGAGACAGTATATTCAGGGATGCAGATGTGAAATAGAAAATGAGAGGACCAAAGGATTTCATAGAATCATAGAATAGTTAGGGTTGGATTTGCTTGTTTGTTATGTGTGTGTGTTTGTGTGTGTGTGTTTGTTTGTAGAGAAGTGGAAGTAATGCAGCTAATGTGTTATTATGCTGTCAGACATACTAATTGGACTAAAACATGTAATTTATCAAGCAAACTTAGCTTCCTCACAGAGGGAAGTATAACTTCCCTTATGCACTCACTGGTTTTTAAATACAACACTAGTTACCTTGTAATTTATTTTTCTTTTTTCCCAAAAAAATATGGTCAATCCCAAAGCTACCTTTGGTCTGACCCATGGCTGGAAAGCTCTGACTATGGAATGGATGATGTATTCTGGCTTTCACCAAAGTTCTCATCAGGAATTCTTTTTGACTGTTCTGAAGTATTTCAGTCTAGAAATGCCTCAGGGTAGTGTTTTCTAGGGAACTCAGAAAGTGACCATTTCCATTATTTCTGGACCAGTTGGTACTGGACATTTGTGAAGCCTTTTTTTGTTTTAGACATTTACTTAAACTAAACCTCTGGCTTCTCTAAGATTTGTCCATCATGAACAGGCTGGCTCCAGAATGCAATGTTAAAATCAGATATCCCTTAAAATCAGTAGACTTTTGTGTAAGTGGAGACTGCTGAAATCCAGTCTTAAATACTGCTGATTCTAAAAAAACTCTTTAACTGATGTGCAGTGTTCCCCAGGAGTATGGGCTGAGTTCTGGGGGTTTAGATTTGGTTTTTTTACTGTTCCAAGAACTATTGAAACAGAAGTCAAAATTTGGAAAGAGTTGTAACAAACAGTAGGGCATGGGTCTCTCTTACTTTCTCTGTTCTTCAATTGACAGTGTGGCATTTGCAAGGGACAGCTGGGAGATGCAGCAAGTGGAACAGATGTCAGGATTAGAAATGGTCTTCTTAACTGCAATGATTGTTATATCCGATCCAGAAGTAAGTACCAAATCCTGAAGGACAATGAACTTTAACAGCACTGTTGCCATGATTCTAACTAATGGGTTTGTCACCTCTTGGCTTTACCACTCAGGCATAGTTTCATCATGGTAAGGGGAACCTTCCTGTGCCATTTTAATCATCTAAATACTTCCTAGACCATTAAATCTTGCCCAGAGGATCTCTGCTTAGCAATAATAGACTTAAAAGCTGTTTCTGTGCATAAATATAAACTACACTGTGCACAGGTACTGCATGTCATCAGTGCAAGAACGGGTATTTTTTTTTTGTTTCAGGAGAGCACTGTTTCCCCATCAGCAGAGCTAGAGGGTGCTGTTGTATAACTGCTTGGTTGGTGCTTGATTTGGGCTTTTTTTTTATTTTTGCTAAGAAATGCTAGCAACTTTTTATTATTATTTCTTTAACCTGACACATTTAGAAATAGCTTTTCCCCTTCAGGCTTGATACTATAAGCCTGCCTCATCTGGATGAGGTCCTGACCCTTAAAGTGCACGTTTACACATCTATCTTTACACACACACAAAAAGAGGAAGGTGATAAAAGTCATATTTTCCTTTTCTTCCTAATCCTTTTTGCTTAAATAAAAACTGAGGTTTCTTAAGGATAGATGAAGGCTCAAATAAATTATTTATCAACTTATAAACTGCAGAAATCACCCACTTCATCATCATTTCTATAGCAACAGTGCTGGAAAATGCAGTACAGAGCTGTGTATAGTGCTTCATGCAGTAAAGTTTTGCATTTGTACATACCTAACACGATGATAACCAGGTCCATGACAGAGGAAATACGTTTTGAGGAAATGTATAGTTCCTGAAGAATAATAGTGGCAAGGATTTTTCTTCTTTCCCATAAATTGCCTGTTCCTGCTCTGTTTGCTCCTCATGCAAAAATCTCAAAATATGAGTTAACTAAATTTAAGTTACACTGCCTCTTGTTGACTGTTTCAAAGGGACTGATTTTGGTAGAACTGCAAATATGGTTAATTGCTCATTTTTATTTAGAATTTGATGGACTGCACATCTGAAATGAAAAATGGTGCAATGTTGGTGTTTTGCCTTTCAGTTCTGGGAAGTCTGATGCTACATGTAAAACCAGTTGCTTGATTGCACAGCTCATGCCTTCCTGCCCCTATGGCTACATCTGTAAACCTGTGCAGCAGTGCATGCTGTCTCTGACCCATGCAGAACTAATCAGTACCGTTTTGAGATGCTTAGGGGCATCTTGATTAAATGTTTTGGCTACCAGAAGCTTATTTGAAAATGTGGATGATTCTATTTCAAAATAAGTTATCAAAAACCTTAAAAGAGAAAAACATTAAAGATTATACGGTGGTTCAGGGTCTGAAATATTTCTGTTCTTCAAATAAAATTGGATGGGGTTTTATTGGTTATTTCTCTACAGCAGAGCGTCAGAAGACCCTGATTTCTGAGCACCAAAGTCAAAGACGGGAAGTAAATCAATGAGATTCCCTATGTGGCCAAATACCAAATCAGGCACAGCTAAAGATGACTCATCGGTCCTTTGCTTTACTATTTTGCCACTGCAGAGCCTGAAAGTAAATATACACCCAAGTGCTTTGGGAGTAAAATGAAATAAAAATGCATGCAGAATGCATTTGTCCATGTGGCATGGAAAATATATTTCCGCTGGAGTTATGCTGAATTCTGCTTTGCAGTTGGTGCCCCAGCCTTGCAGGAAGAAATAGAAGCAGGACACAAATTATATATGTTTCCAGGTGCATTTTTTTTTTAATTGTAGAGATCATATGAGGAAAAGCCTATGTATGTTTATTAAAATTTGTCAACTAATGGCTTGTTTTGGGTTTGTTTTACCCAGCTGCTGGACAGCCAACTACATTGTGACATGATTTTCAGTCCTAAAAACTTTCAAGAAGGAACTCTCTTCTCATATGTGTCGGCTGCCTCCAGACAATCACTTGTAAAAGCTTGAACCCATGGACATCATGGCTCTCATCTCATTTTGTAAAACTCACAGAAAAGCTGCACCTCTCCTTTAAAATGCAATATATTGGGTTTTCCCTTTCTTAAGAAATTTGCAAATTATGTGTGACCGTGTTTGGGAAGGCAGAGCCTAAGTACTATTAAAAAAATCCCACCTTTCAGGTATGCTTATGATTTCAAGCCTGTTACCTTGTTCTTTTGAAAGTAATAAGAAAATAAACATGCAATGAAGCTGTTTTGTTTTAATTTTTCTAGGAATTAAAAAGTTTAAGTTTACAGAACCTTTATAGAATATGCCAACTGAGCTGAGAAGTAATTTTAAGATAATACCTAATCGGTGCATTTGAAAAACTAAACATCACAGCACAACTTCTCTGTTATAACTGAAGCTATAACTTTTTTTTATACAGAGACTAGTTTGATAATACATCCTGTAATTCTGAAGCGTTTTGTGTTTATATTACCTTCAATGGAGGGTAGGAGTTATACAAATAAATTATTGCACCTTTAGTGATAGGATCTTTTTTGTTTGTGTACCTCAAGTAATGTTCATGACTATAGCTTAATATTCTCTCAAATAAAGATTTCTTCATTAAACCTAAAGACTGTATACCACTAATGATGGCAAGATTCCCATTAGGAGCAATCCTTCTTACTAAGTTCAGCAGCCCATGGTGTTATTAAACTTGATGAAAGGTGACGTGGGGGAGAAGTGGCCAAGTGGGCAGACACAGCTGAATTACGAGTCTCTGAACTGCAGTTTGATGCTATGGTGAAGCTTCTCTCTTTGGTGTGTAACTTACTCATTGATGCTCTGAGCTGGTTTGAGATCTACTCATTCACTTTCAAACATTATGGTTAGTTGAAGCCTCATGCAGAGAAACACATGTGGTCTGGGTGCCCTCCAGAGCAGAGAATTGAACACCCTCGAGCCTATGTTCCTACATACACTACCCGGATAAAGTCAGCAAAATCCAGGAGTGTGGAAGGCAGGCAGGGAGGAGGCTGGCAGCAGTAGGAAAAAAGGACTTCATTTCCCTGTATTTTCCTTTTTGTGTTTTGATTAAGCAGAGCTCCTTACTAAAGTGATCCAGCAGCTCATTGAAACAGTGGTCAGAGCTGTGTCATTTTATCTGCAATACACAGACAAAGTTAGGGGTGTGTTGCAATTGTGAATTATCTAAGCATTTTTTGGTAAGCAGTTATTGGAAATATCCCATTTGCGCAGTTATAATGCAACTTAAAATGGAAAAACAAATCTACTTATTCTGCCTTAAAACTGATAAAACTAAATTAATAGAGATGTATTTTATCTACGTGCACATCCATTGTCTTTTGATGTGTTGGTAAATGGAAATGAAGTGGCTATTATGGAAGCAATAAATTTGAGTTGTTCTCTAGCTAGCAACTATTTATTTAAATGCTAGACAGTTGCTTGCATGTGAGTTGCATACCCATGCAAAACTGCATGTCATTGAAAACCCATGTATGATGTTATTCTTGGAGGACATTGTGACTATCTGCTGAAAAGTGACATATTACTTCCTTAATATTGTGCCTTAGAAAATGCAAAGCTGTTGCACACAGTCAGTGATGACTTATGGATGCAATAAATCCAAAAAGCTGGAGTCTTTCAAGGACTTCACCTGGGGAATATTTTTAAATAAAAAAAAATCAGACAAAGGTTTTGGAAATGTAAGTGATGTCCAATATTTTGATCAACCATCTGCATGATTTACTGGTAAAGGGTTTTGATAACCAGGATGCTTTCTCTTTGCATGTGGTCATCATAACATTTTCCCACAAATAATGCTTAACATGGGAATTCAAGAAGTGGATTTTATAACTGACTTTGTACATCTGTATAATTCCATGAGCTGCATTAAGGATATGTGAATATATGATGTCTAGGCCTAGTTTTTAAACAAGGCTATGCATGCTTGTGCATCTGTTTGGTATAAGTCACTACCACTGCTTCACCCATGTGATAGAGTTTATATGTGCAAATAAATCCCCAGGCATATCAAAGGGTTGGCTGTCATGGGGGTTAGGTCCGCTTCTCATTCATGTTAGGGGTAAGTGCCCAAAGGGCTTAGGAGCATGGTTGGGACTAAAATGCATGGACGGGGGTGGGGGGCATGCATCACACTGTGGACACACCACTGGGTCTCTGAAGCTGCTTAGAAATTGATCCCAGTGTCTATCAATTAGTTTCATATATGCATGTTTTAGCAAAGTTGACTGTATGTGAAGTGAAATGAAGCAGCATTCCCAGATGATGATTTTTCCCCCTAACAAACATCTCTTCACCAGCACAGAATAATTCTAAACAGTTTTCTAAGTTATACTTGGCACCTGCTTATGTTTGATTTTATATTTCCTTTGAAGTTTTATCTGGCAAATTCATTCAGGCTAAGTTTTCTTTTCCTCCTTCTTTTTTTTTTTTTTCCCCAGTTTAAACACATAAATATGATGATACATTTCTTATTAGGAACTTTGAGCACAAAAAAGGCAAAACACTTTACTGCATTTGAACTACAATGTAAATGTATTTGTTGCAAAAAATGATTTCTTATTGCTAAGCAAATGCAATGTATGTAATGGAGTTTAGATGTTTCAGAATTCATTTAGCCGCTTACTGCTTCAGAGAACCTGAACAGGTGTCATAACCCATCTGTATTTTACAACCCCATTTTCCATGGTGTATTTTTCCTTACTCTTGCTATCTAGTGTTGTTGATGCAGCACATCTGTAGTTCTTGGTGAATGTCCTAAAGGTTGGTGAACCAGAAGCAGACCATCCTTATCTGCATGTCCCTTCAAGGACAAGGATTGCTGTCCTAGCTGGGGCTAATATTGAATACCAGTTACACTAATCTTTCCTCTATTTTATTTATTCTAAAATGCCTCTGGAAATTAGGAAAACTTGTCTAAAATGCAACAGCTTTTATAGGAAATGTCTGTTTATAAATAAAATGTTGATTACCTTTGGTGGTGTTGATTTTACTTATTATTAAGTAGCTTCAATTGCATATGATGTGCCTGTGGAACTCCATGAGCTGCATTAAGGATATGTGACTATATGGTGTCTGAGTCTAATTTTCAAATGAGTCCATGCTTGCTTGTGCATCTATTTGGTGTAAGTCACTCCCACACTGCAGAGTGTGTACATCCCACTGGAAAACGCTTCTGCATCATTGGGGTATGCTGAACCAAGCTATATTCCACAAAACTTAGTATATGGGTAGAAACAGTCAAGAAAACATACTTGAGATGGGACAGTACCCTGTGGATTGCTACTGTAAGCTGTAGCTGAGTATTTACAAGAGCATGTGTGTCTATCATGGTAGAAGATGAACAGAGATGGCTTTCTGTGAGTCAAACCCAAAGTCCTCAGAATATCTTTCACTGATGTTGAAGGACTGTGGTTCAGACTTTGACTCAATAAAGCACTTTATGCACTGCAAAGCTAAATATGTGCTTGGTTAATTCCATTTTTACATAGCCAAGATTCTTGAGTTTGTGCTTAGTTTCGCATGTGCTGAGGTATCGCACTAGTTCTTGAATCCCAGTAAGCATGTGGCTTCATGAGTAACCAGCAGAAAGTTCAGCCAGAATTTTAAACTACTAACTTCCTCTGTTTCTTTGTTTTAATTGGGTCTTCAATGGATGACAGGCTTGGTTGTGTGCCAGAAGCGCATCTTGGCTGTTAGATGAGTCATGGGGAAGCACTGACAATTTAATTTTTTGAAAGCAGACTTTTATCCTGGTGCCTTAATGGAAATGGCAGTGGTCTTACATTATTTCTGTGCGTACATCTCTGGATGGAGGGCCAGCTTTGGTCTGGGGTGGAATGTTGGGGCTCTTGGTGGCATGCTTCAGTCTGTGGGAGCAGTTCACTGCCACTGGAGGCTGCTCTGAGGCTAGATTTGAAGGTAGGAAGACAGCTATTTCTGCTACAGCAGCTCTGCACCAAGGTTGCTGGGCACCCAAACAAGCATAGGTTTGGTGATTGTGACCTTTATGAGCCAAATCAAATGGTGGAAATCCTCATATGATTTTTTTTTACTATTTTCTGGTGAATGGAACCTGGCAGCTCTGACCTGCCCAGTGTCATCTATGGTCCTAAAAGGGCACTGATGGGGGTGCACACCACAGGCACTGGTTTATTGCCAAGATAATTCCACAAACCTTATGAAAGGGGAGTTGTGTCACTTGCTCACCTCACCAGCTTCTTCACCTGCAGGTAGCAAACGCTGCCAGGCGGTCCGTGAGGGAGACTACCCTGCTAATAGGACCTTGGCATGCTCCAGGAGAGGATGCAGCTTGCCCAGCAGCAGGATGAAGCTGGGGGCATATGCTAAAAATAGCAGGTGGTGTGGGAGAGGAGTCGGTTATTACAGCTGAGGTTCAGACATGGAGGCAGAGAATATCCCATGCAAAGGGGGATGTGTGCCAGGTGCCCCAGGAGAGCTCTGTGCCGGCTCCTCACCCAATCCAGGTGTGATGCCTCCATCCCTCCCTCCCCTTGCAGCCAGGCAGGAGGAGGGCTCTGTTTCATCCAAGGCATCCTTGCTCCAGGGTTCAGCTGAACCCCTTTGGTTTGCTCCTTTTCTCTCTGTGAGTGTTTTGGTGCAGAGATCATCAGCAAACGCAGCCAGGCCCTGGTAGCTGCTGGAGGCTCTAGGCACAGGTAATGAACAGCAGTAGCTTGCTCATCTCATGAGTATTGATCCTTATCCAGACAACTCTTCTGGGGGATACTTAGAAGCAAGCAGCTACCACTTTGTTCAGAAAATTAGCTTTAAGTACAGTTCTTCCTGCCCAGTTTTGCAAAGATTTGGTCTCAGATGGATTCACTTCCTGAAGCTGGTAAAGTACTTAGTCAATAAACCTTTCAGGGAGCTGGGGGAACTTTTCTCACCCCTAGTCTCTGCTCTCTTGAGAAAAGGTTGGATAAATGGGGAACAAGATGACAAAATGCCCATTTTCAGAGACACATCTGCAGTGAAAAACAGAAGGGGCTCTGGACACTGGATGTGAGCAGATGACCACCATTTGGCTGGGGAAAAAAAAAAAGATGCAAGAAAAATACATCTCCTGTAAAGGCAAGCAGGACTCCGATATACCTCTAAAAGCCTCCGGTACGAATGTAATTTCATCTGAATTTCCTGATAAGGGGAAATGACTGAACTGGAAGCCACTCAAATTTTTCAAACAGTATGAGCCCAAAATAGAGATAATACTGAGTGGGCTGTGAGTCTTCTCACAGTATGGTGTGGGGTTGGTATTTTGGGGGGTTCTGCTTTCTTCATCTTTGTTATAAAATGTAACATGAGTTATACATGCAAGAGGGATTCTTACCCCTCTGCAAAGCTATAGCTGCTGCTGTCAAGACCTTGCTGAATGCCCCATGCACTGCATGAGTAGCTATTGGAGCTCTCCTCCCCAAAGCATATGGAGTTTGAAACCATTTAGGGGGAAAAATATCCATTATTTAAGGCAATCTTACAAGTCACTGTTTACTCACCCGTAGAGTCCATCTGTTTCACTGCATGTGATGCACTGCAAATTCTCCTAGCTAATGCCATATCCATAGTTCACAGATTTTTTTCTAAGCAGCTAACCTGCTGCTTCAAACTTGCTGAAGGCAGTCACATTTGCAGAAATGCAAAGCTTCCCTTGAAAGAACAGAATTTATCAAATAGAAAGAAGAAGACAAGAAATTTTAAAATTCCTTTTGTCTGTCACCTCTGATTATAGCCAACAAACCCCTTCAGTGACAAGCACAGGAACAGGCACAGGCCATCCATCCACATCTCTGGGAACTACCTGGTAGCTTCCCATGTGGAGTGTCAGAGTGGAGTGCTAGGACCTGTGGAACAGAGGATGTCTCAGGTGGTCAGGTCAAACCTTTTCTTCCAAAAAGGTAAGCACCAATATCAGATAGCAAATGATGCTTCTTCTGTAACACAGGCTGTAACTCTCCAAAGTAATCTTTTGCCCTAGTCTGTGGTTTGCAGGAGCTCACTAAAATGTGCTTTCCGTATGACATACCTGGCATCTTATTCCTTTCTTTTGAAAAAAGGATCTTTGGCAATGCTGCACCTCAAGAATGTGATGCCCTGTGGGAAATCCTGTTGCTTGCCACAGTATGCTCAGGCTTTGAGACTCTCCTAGAGAATTTTGCATGACCTTAAATCTAGTTACGTACACCTGATGTCTGTGTAAGTCCCTCAAGGACTCGTTCCCTCAGGCTTCCAACAGTTTGAAGAGCTTGCAAAAAAGAAAAATCATGAAAATGACCAAACTGTGTTTTCAAGGCATTCACAAATACACATTACCGGATAATAGAATGGTCGCTAAGTCTGTATTCCCAGAAACAAAATCACCAACGCATCAGATATCAGCCAGTCATGCTACTCCTATGTAGGTTCTACAGCATAAGCTACGAAGATCAACATCGTCTGTAAATGAGAAAATTTCCTATATCCAATCCTAGCTGAGAGACTGTTAAAATATGTCTTGGGAGAAGACTTTCACAACAGAATAAAACCACATGCCCGTACCTGTCACTTGAGGGTGGGATGTCATGCCCCAGGATGGCATGACACAATTGCAGTGTCTCAAAGTATACCCAATCACTTAAATAATCTGATATGAATATGAAACTTTATGAAAAATATACTTGAAAGCACCCTTCCCTGGTGCTAATGGGAATAAAAAGATTACAAACCTATCAGGAAGGTTTCAGAAACAGAGTCATTGAATCTTTTTCAGCTCACAAAATTACTAGAATGTACCAGACAAATGAGCTGCTCCTGAAACAACCTCCATGTTGCTGATTAGTGCCAGAACTGTGGTTCCAGGGACCCTGCTGTTCCAGGTGCTTGTGATGGGTATCCTCTCTTCTCTGTGGCCAAGTGCATTTACCTTGATATGCAACCTACCTGTTTAGTGTGTATGTGCATGCTGACAGCAAAGCTGGGAGGTAGTAGCAGGGGCAAATCAACCAGTTCCAATTCATTCTCTCCATTTTGCCTCTGCCAGAGCTGTTATCTCTCAGAACATTTGTTATGGATACACATGGGCACACAACAGTTGAAAAGCCATTATCTCTTTTAAAGGTAGTGACTAATGTGCTTTTGCCCGCAGCCATGTGAAAAGACATGGGAAGCTTTTGCTGCAGAATGAGCTCTGCTCACATGGCATAAAAGCAGCTGCATTTCTTAAATCTTTTTAGAGGAATAGAGGTCTTTATTTGCTGCAAACCCTTGATGATAGTTTTCTTCTTATATTTTTCCTGGAACTGTAATTAGTAGTTTTATATCCTTCCATGCCTAGCAAATAGGCAGTTTTAAGTTTGTTCTTTTTCTCTGAGTAATGTAAAAGAATATTTCAATGCCTGAGTAATACAGTTCAGTACATGTACATGTGGTTTGGTAATCAAAATTAGAACTAACTTACAACAAAAATTATGACAGCTGACATTTTTTTCTGCTGTGGCAAAGCCCATCTACCACAATCATAGAATCATAGAATAGTCAGGGTTGGAAGGGACCTTAAGATCATCTAGTTCCAACCCC
>NDXB01001714.1:73802-94716 GCA_002631895.1 Agapornis roseicollis | reverse complement strand
CTCCCGCGGCTGTGGTTGTGGGGGGGAGTGGGGGGGGGGGGGGGGGAGGGGAGGGAATGGAGTGTAGTGGAGTGGGGCATGTCCGCACTTCTGTCCCTGCCCCTCCGTTTGCTTCGATCCTTGGCTCAAAGTTAGCGCTGCCCGGTGCTTCCCCCCGACGGGGGTCCGCGCTTCTCCGCGACCGAGCAACTCAGGCACTGCCTCTCTCTCCCCCCCTGCAGAAAAGCAACGTCCCGCCGCTCCCGCAGCGCAGGGAAGAGGCAGAGTCCGCCAAATTCCTTCTTCTCACCCTCCTCTCCCTCGCTTGCATCGCCGGGGTCTTGGCGGCCTCGGGGGTCGCCTACTGCCTCCGGCACCGCGCCCACCGCCGGCTGAAGGAGAAGCTCTCGGCCCTTGGGGGCGACGCCGGCTCCGACGCTACCGCTGCTTATCAGGTAAGGACCGAGCTCTTCTCTTCTTCCCCCTCCTTCTCTTCCTCCGCCTCCTTCGGCCCTGCGCACCCGGGGCGCCCGGCAGAGCCCGCGGGGACCCTTTTCCACTGGGAGCCGAGGGAGTGGGTTTGTACCCTATATTGCTTCCCCCGCCCCGCTCCAGTCGTATTCCCGCGGATTCTCTGTAGCAGCTTTTTACTGCTGGATATTAATCTTGGCTACTTGGGGAGTTGCTGTAAATTCGTGCCTAATTAGAAGCATAAAAAAAAAAAAAGCCCTCGCCATNCCCCCGCCCCGCTCCAGTCGTATTCCCGCGGATTCTCTGTAGCAGCTTTTTACTGCTGGATATTAATCTTGGCTACTTGGGGAGTTGCTGTAAATTCGTGCCTAATTAAAAGAAAAAAAAAAAAAAAAAGCCCTCGCCATTGAAATTCTCTGAAAAAAAATAACATTAATATCCATAATCTGCCACCCCTGCCACTATTAATAACAAAAAATCTTTTAACGTCTATGAGGAATGGATTGCACGGTTATCTGAAGATGTCTCTCTTTTTGAGTAATCGACTTCTTCAGGGTCTGATATGAAAAGAGCCTTTGACCCGATCTGTTGCCACCTTCTGCCATTATTCAGATAAATGAAATCTAATGCTGATAGATGAGGAGGTAAACCAGGACTGGTTCTGGGAGAACAATGGTAGCAGATGTGTACCCAGTAATATGGGAGCACTGCTCTCAGATTTCCTGAAATAAATCAGAAACCTCAGGCTTTCTCTTCCAGTTTCAAAAGTGTTGGGTGGAGAGACACTTTGTATCTTCCCAAAGTTTGTTTTACTTCATGGCGCTTATTTCTTGGTGTATTACTGGTATGGTAATGCATGTGTTATGGTCATAAACCACAAAACCCTGGTCTGCTGTCCCAAAATACTTGGAGTATGACCAGGAGAAAGAATTCAAGAATGTGTAAACATTGCTGCTGTAGTATCCGTGTGTGCTGTGCACTCACAGGGTCCTGCTAATGGCACTCTACTGTCAAGCTTTATTTTACCTTCTTGTTCTGCTTAGGATCAGACATTGTGGCCTTGCTGTATTCTGGAGCTGAGGTAGATTCAAATTGGCAGCTGGGAGTCATACGGGAATACACTCATATTTCCTTGCAAAGTTTGGGTCTGTCTGTACCTCTTGCATGTTAAAGAGGTGATGTATTAAGTACATCTCCGCAGGCTGAGTCGAGTGAGATTTTAGTACAGAATGATAAACATGACTGTTTCTGTCACATTTAGTATCTCCATGAATAGCTTTGGTTTTCAGTTTAAATGGAATGTTTACTTTAAAAGAAACCCCACCCAAATCTTTAAATTACTTCACATCTTTAGATTTACTGACTTACAAAGCACGAGAGAGAGAGAGCATTTCCAGTGGAAAAAAAAAGTCGTGTCCTGAAGGGTAAAGTGTGAACAAACCAGCAGTTTGTCAGATCAGTTTTGTTGGCCAAAGAGGCTGTGGCCATAAACATTTCTGTTTGATTTCAGTATGGAACTTGCTGGTGGCTTATTTAACCCGCAGGAGGGATAGGCGGCCTTTTTCATCTGTTAAATGTGAATACAAGAATTTTTAATTTAAAAAAAAAAAAAAAAAAAGCCCTCCAGGTTCCAAAATCACACTTGAAACTGAATTTGTGATAATTAACAGGACAATCTTCCCACTGACAGCTCTAATTAATAGTATCTGTAATTAAAATCGTGCCCTTCCAGCAGGAAAATTGTTTGAATTTCTTGGAGTGACCTTTTTTGCCGTTTCTCCTGGGAGTATAGTGGTTGATATTGATTTTATAATGAGCTCTGGTTTGTTTAATAGGAATCTGTAATCCAGACACTAAATGAAATGTGTGCTTCGTATCTTCTTCCCAGATTTATATATATTTTAAAATCTTCTTGGTTAGATCTGAGAGTGGCATTTTGTGTTTAAAACAACAACAATGCTTTGAGGATGCTGCTCAGTATTTCAATAGCAAGACTGTATTAATATTCTTTGTTCCTGACCTTTGGGCCCAGTCCTGACCACCTGATGTTTTAACCATTTCCATTGGTTTTTCAGGGTAACTGTAGTCATGAGTGGGAGGAAAAATGTTTTTCCTTAACTACAAAGGTTTCTAAGGGCTTGGCTCTCCTCCCGTGGAAATAAATGGGAATTTTGCCATTTGTTTCAATGGCAGCAGTAGGAGGCCCCAGTATAGGCAGACAAAATACTCAGGCAGTTTTGATGCTGCTAAGTAGCATTTTATCAAAATGAATCACTGAGGCTCATTCTGTGTATAATAAACTATTCATGTGGATTTGAAGAGAAGTAAGATTGAGCCCTATTCGCATCGTCAAAATCGCCTTATGTTGAGCTGTGTTAAATGTAATGGATATCTGGTATGATGCATGTTTTGGATAACATCAATTAGGTCTCAGAAAAGCATCAATTATCTTTTTCCTCATCTTCTCTGGTACTCATAGGGGAATAATGTAACCCATATTAATATGGGAGAAGAAAAAAGCAGATAGCTTTCAAAATTGTACCTACTTTGTTCCTTTCTGCTAATATGTTTCCCAAGTATGTACTCGGTTAACTCAGTGTATTTTAAAAATATGAAACATTTCAGCAGCTGCTGCCACTAGACTTTAAAGCGCAATACTCAAATGTGTTGCTGCTTACAGCTTAAGTGACAATTCAGATGTATTTTTTTTTCTTATCTGAAGGGGGAGAAATTGGTGGGTATGAAAGGGCCTGGTGGCCCAATGCAATTCAGAGGGAACGCTGAAATATTACGTTGATTCACATGCTTCTCAAAATGTCAGTGGTTTGTATCTTCACATAAACAAGACTGACCTAAATTTTCAACATTTAGCAGAAGCATTTTTCATCCTAACCCAGTTCAGCCAAGAGAGTTCATTCAGGGTTTCACTCCTTCCTTAGTCACCCTGTGAACTTTGAAGAGTTTTTCTCCCACAGCTGCTTTTCTTTTTTCCTTTTTCCTCTTTTCCTCCCCATCTTTCCCTTCCCCATTCTCATCTGTGCAGTGAAATACCAGCTTGAGAAG
This sequence comes from Agapornis roseicollis, assembly GCA_002631895.1. NCBI lineage: Eukaryota > Metazoa > Chordata > Aves > Psittaciformes > Psittacidae > Agapornis > Agapornis roseicollis. Next base: position 91,203 of record NDXB01001714.1, on the reverse strand, counting down.
GGGAAAACAGACAGACCGTATAGTCAGGGAAATAGCAGGCTGGCTGCTAAGTCTTCCCCTGCACCCGAGGTGTAGCACCTGTCATGCAACATCACTCTCCCTTGGGGCACTCATCTGCTAGTATGAGCAGTTCTTATGTGAGCATGCCTGCCTACTAACATGAGTATATCTTGTGTAAGTGCATGTAGAACTGACCAGTCTTAGGCAGGACAGCAAATACCATTTAAAACTTGAAAACAGGCAAATAAAATCTCTGCAGTGCCCTTGATAAGCTGTCAAATGTCCCAATACTGCTTGAAGAGGTGCCTGGTTCTTAAGGTGCTTGGTAAGGCAAGCAGCTGGCCTTCATCATGTTAAAGTGAGCTTTGGGAGACTAAACTCTGTGGAAAGACTCAGTACCAATAAGAAGGGCAGATGCACAATTGCAACTTCATTGATCTTTGAATCACTAAACAACAAAATTATAGGATGGTTTAATTAGTAGCTAAGGAGCTTTTCAAAATTCATGGAAACAGTGTATCTTGTAAAACACTGTATGAGCATAAAACACATTTTATACATCAAGGCGGACAATTTTTGTGTACCTTACAAACACGTTTCCCGTCCTTTCAAATTACACATGTAATGATTAGATAAGTCAGTGTTAGCCACTCAGGGATGACTAAAAAGAGGTTCTTGCTGCCTCCGCATTGCCCCTGCGCATGCGTGCACCTGCACCCATGTTTTTAATTGTTGTTCATATTGCTTTGATCTTCTTTGAAAAGCAAGTTTAGCATTCTGCAAGCCCACTCTCTGGTCCAGGAGATTAGGGCAGAAGCGTTCTAGGAATTTTCAGCAGCCACTCTTTGATTTATTTCACAACACTGAGCAGATTTTCTTCATGCACTTTGAAGCCTTTAGAACATAACCCAGAGAGAAGCGGGCATGCAGACATCGGAGGGGGGGGTCTGCAAACAGGGCCACTAAGTGCACATCTTACTTGTCACTGCTCCCATTAGCGAGCAATTTATTAATGTAATGAGTGCATGTTAGTGACTGCTACTATTTAGGGATGCTCTGTTTGATTCAGGGTGATGTATTTGTGAGTCCAACTGAACCCTGGCATTTGACCCCCATGTGGGGAACGCTAGGTTGTGCAAGATGTTAAATCATCAGCATATTTTATACTTTGAGCTGCAGAATTTTCCTATGAGCATGATCTTCTGCATGACTGATAATGCTCAGCAAAATGTTGCCCATAATGAATTTTAAAGGCAAAAGTTAAAATGCACTGAAACACTCTTCAGCAAACCTGCTTTTAGTTTTTTTATGCCAATAATGTTCTTTTTAATTTTCCTTCATCTCTGCCAAAAGAGCTTCCTTTAAAAAGCAAGGGGGCAACGACCAGTCTACAGTGAAGTTTGTTCTTAAACTGCCTGAAGTATTCCAGGTTACATGAGCCGTGTGCTGTCAGTGCAGCTGGATTGCATCATCAGCTGTTTTAAAAATTTGTTCAAATAACCTGGTTTGGCAGGAGTATAATTGTAAAGTATACGTGAAATTCCACATTATCACATGTATTGCATTATACATAATTATATATTCCTTTGTCAGATACAGTCTTATTAATTACATGATCCTTCTGGATTCAAACCCACCAAGAACATCTCTGTGTTTTTATAGATTTGATCCTGCTGGGTTTTTTTTAATTAGAGATGTTAAGAGCACGGTATTTACCACACTTACTATAAATATTTTGCTGCAAATATTTTAAAAGGCTGCAACTGAAAGAATCCACTGGAAACATACTCTCTACTTACTCATCATGCCTGTTTTGTGTGTTGAAATACGGATAATTCACTACTTCTAATATGGCTTTTACACTGTAGACTAACTTTCGCAAGCAAACTTTTTATTATAGTATTAGACCTTAATGTTACAGTAATACTGTGTGTCAACTCCTTAGAAAATTGGTTTTTGTGAAGTAAGTGAAAGGGAAAAATGAAAAAAGGAAAATTTTGCTGTTTGTCAAGTTTTCAGTAATTTTCCAATTAACATCAAAATTTGGACCAAAAAAAAAAGCTGGTAAACTGGAGATACTCAGTACCATAAAGTATTACCTCTTATGTTTGTAAAGCTTCGTTTTCAAGGACCCTACTATGCTTCAGCAAAAAAGATATCACTGAGGACAAGGTGTATTCAGTACTTGAGTATTTAGTAAACATTTCATAAGGAATACAATTAGTAAGGGTTTTGAATAGATGAAAATTTTGCCTTAGGGCTGAATGCTAGGAAGGGCTTTCTTGTGTTTTCTTCTGGGAAAACAAAGGACAATGCATTTAATCTTTTATTTTCCTGCATCCTTATTAAAAGAGAAAAAAAAATACAATCTTGGGTGACCAGGTAGAGCAATAGGACTAACTGTAATTGTTTCTAATGAAGTATATACGGGGAGATCTGTGTATTAGAAGAGTTGTTCTTGTCCATTTAAGTCTGCTTATTGTGTATTATATGAACAATTTTCTCCAACTTTAATTAGAATTTCGTCTTAAAATAAATTCTCAGGAACCTGCAAATACATTGTATGTAATGTTGTTACATAAATCACTGTACTTAGGGTGAGACCGTTTTGACAGTATACAAAATATACTGTGCAATAGTCATGCATAGGAATGATGGGAAAGGAAAAAAAAGTGGGGAGCGTTTTAAGGTGATGAGAATTTACCATATGCTTAAAACACTTCTGTCAGTGGATGGCCAAAGCAGAATGAGGCAAACCAGAATGTTTACAAATACAAATTTAGCTTTTAAGAATGTTAGTTTGGGTGTATTTCAGTTTTTGTTTGTTTGTTGGGTTGGGTCTTTTGTTTGTTGGTTTGGGTTTTTTTAAATCTGATTAGTGTTCAGAACTATCCAAAATTCCTGTGGTGCATTGGACTGTGTAATTCCGTAACCTTGCTTCCTGTGGTAGCCATAAAATTGAATTAAATGGTAGTAATGTTCAAAATGGGATTTCAAAGTAGTGTATGAATTTGCAAATTTGCAGAAATCTATCAAACATGCCTGTTTGATGATTGTGGTGTAATTAGATAGAAAGGTAGAGGTATGTTTGCTATGATACCCCTAACATTTAAAGTCAACTTCAAAATAATGCTTAATGAGAAATGCCCACTTGAAGATCTGAAGCTCAATGGCACAGATTTCAATGGGGCGCTTCAGAAAATCTGTATTTGAGCTTGTCGTGTCTGTCAGTGAGGAGCCGTGCCCTCACGTTGCCTCCTCTCCTGCTCTGTCCGTTGCTGCAGTACCCATGGCCCCAGCAGTGAGGCAGCCTTGGGTAACTGTACTGGCTGTGTGAGAGAGGTTTATTGGGCTCGTTATGAGTGGCTTGCCTCTACGCATGTCCCGTTTTAAGTTCAAGAAAATAACTTTTGTAAATTAATCAGTGTTGGAGAAAGGGTCTGGCCCTGACCAGAGGTGGTTTTACCTTCACAACCCAGGTCCTGGGCTGTTGCAGCAGTGGCAGTGCAGCGACATTTTTGAGTAAAACACCCTTTATATTAGGGTGGATAGGTGGAGAGAGAGGTGGTTTTTTTGCAGGTATGGAAAGAAAATGAATATGCATGCAACTCCTGGAATGCTTGGATGAGAAGGTGCCATGTGGGTTTAGGTGTCAGAAATATAAACTGTCATTTCCAAGTATTTGGCTGTTTATCTGTGTAGGATTAGTGCAAAGTGGCAAAGAGAAGGTGATGTTGGCCCTCTCTTCTTAACTGACTTCATTTAGTTTTCCCTGTCTGAAGAGTACAGTATTTGAGCTTAGTGCTTTGTGGAACAAGGACAAACATGTTTCAAGCATCTTGCAGTATAACTTTTGTGTGTTTAGGGTGTAAGAAAATCTAAGAAAAAAATAGTAGGAGGGGAAATTTAGTGACTCATTTTTAATTACTGGGAAATCCAGAGTCCTTACCCAAACAGTCATTTCTAAGAAAGTGTGCTGGAGGTGCTCTGGACTTGCAGGTTGCAGGCTGCAATTCTGGGAAACTAAACCAGTAAATTGTTTGAATGGCCCTGGCACCATTTCAGGCCAAATTTCTCCTGAACAGTTGCTCAGCACAGATAACACAGGCCAAGAAAAAGGCATATATTTATTAACTGGTCAGTGTGTTTAATAATTTAGCTGTGGCCACGCAGTTTTAGAGGGTGAGGACTACTGTTGCTTTATATGCCCTTACTCCCCACCCTGGACCTTCAAGGTGTGGGCTCCCGCTCCCAAGCATTCTGCTCCTGAACATCCTGCTTCTGCTTCAGATCCCCTTCCACTCATCTCTGCTGTGCCATGGGCTGTTTGCCAGCTGAATGTGGGCTGGTTCTCAATAAGTACAATGGATTGTCTCCCTCTGGTAAATTGATTATATCCCAGTGCCTGTATGTTATAAAGAAGCCAAAGATAACCGCAGCCTTGCCTAATGGGCTGGAGAGTATTTGATTTGCAGTCCCAGGCCGTACATCATCTCAAGTGTCCTGATTTCTTTCTGGAATAACTATACTGTCTTCAGTGCCATTTTTTTTCTGATGTAATGTAGAGGATAATCAGGCCTGTCTTTCCTACACACTTCTGCCCTTTTTTGTGTTTTAGGATTTTCCTTTTTCTTTTGGAGCAGCTCTGTTATGTTTCAGATTCTTCTATTGTATATTCTCTGAACACTCAGCAGCTAGCACTGTGGTCTGGCTTGCTGAGCCCTTCATATTCTTTCAGAGTGCTGTAGTAGAAGAATAAACTACATTTTTTAAAGTTTTTAACTGGGAAGTCTTTTTTATTTGCAGAACAAATCTTGTACCAGGGTCATGTTTCCTGGAAGAAAGTAGGAGTTAATTTTGTGTACATAAAGAGCTGTTGTAGGTGATGTTTGTCAGTTCTTGTGGGACCATGTTGCCTGCGAGCAGAAACAGGTTGCAGTTTATTCTCTGAAGTCTGCAAGGTACATAAAAAGCATTCTTCCTACTGCTTTCTTCTGGGTACATCTGTTCATCCTGCACACCGGTCTCACATGGTGGGCAGTGAAAGGGAAGAGGAATGTGGATGCAGTGTCGCTTCCTTTCTCCTCGCAGGCTGGAAGACATCCTGTGCTTGGCAGCATGCTGGCAGAGCAGGTCCACATCCTGCCCAAAGCCTGTGAGATCTCAGCTTCAGGGATCTTTGCCCTTCCTGCACTTTGTGGTTGCATTCAGCCTTAGGGAAAGAGTTGAGGCTTACTGCAGCCACCTAAGGTTTTACCCTGGTAAATCCATATAGACTTGTCTGGTTTGTGGGACAGATGAGAAAAAAGTTGGTATCAAACTAGCCTGTAGTCCAGTTGTGCAGCTCTTACAAGGATGTCATGAAGTGGAATATTCTAAATGGACTGCGATATTTTTGCATATTTTATTGTGGTATAAACTATAAGAGAAGAAGTTTGGGCAGAGCAGACTGGAGCTCTCCTGCAGCCAGGCTGCTCAGCTGGTCCAATATTCCCAAAGGCACAGGTGAGTCATGCATCTCAAGCATCCTTGGGGGTGTGCATGATATGTGAGGGCAGAGGGACCAATGGATGGTCTGTGTGCAGAGTACAGAATTAGATGTTGAGGATGTGATTTGTGTTGACTGGACAAGAGTCCTCATTTCATTCCTTTCAAGAGGGACAAAGCTACAGTTCCAGGGACGAGGACCACCTATCCCAAATAATTTTCTTTTCGTATGTTCACATGCACAACAGAGATCTAAATGCCTTCTAGCAGTTTAAAGACCTGTAAGAGAAAATTTGAGTGATTAAGTGCACACCGGCAAGGTATGGTGAAGGACTGAGACAACACATGTGACTTCTTTGTACTGTGATTTTTGCTAATACATCAGTGCTATAAGAGCTTAGAACCTGTATGTCACTGCAGTGTAAGTCAGCTGGGGCATTCCTGCAGCTCTCTGTATTCTAATTCAAGTTCCCAACTTTCAGTGTGCAGATCCAGTTTTTGTCACTTGTATTCTTACCAAACAATCAAACCATGACTGTAAAAGGGGCTCCTAGAAGTTAAGTCCTTCAGAGAACCAAAATTAATTTGGAGGGGGTGGGAGAGAATAGCTTTTGGATTGGAGAAAAAAAAGTTTAGTGTAGGTGGCTTATCCAGAGGAGAAAATGCATGAGGCTTTCTCTAAGCTTTGCTGACCAGTTTTCTAGACTTTTTGTTGAAGATGAATGATAGTTTGTTGATGTTTTCTTGGGATAACTGCATTCTGAACAAGCACAGATTTTGATCAGGGAAATAGTTTGTTGAACTTTCAGTATTTCAGACTGCTACAATCCTATTAATAAAAATTAATAAAAATTTTTTGGGCAGTTTTTCGGTTTTCCTATCATAGGTACAGGCTTCTTGATGATTCCTGCTTTTTCCTTCTGCATAGGACTCCTGCTGCTTTGCAGAACCATGTTCATTTCCTCTCCCTTCATCAAATGTTACCTAACTTGGAGATGTATGCATTTTATCCAGGTGGGAAGGCTTTTCCTTGGTTGTGCTGTCTCACAACAGCAGGGATACATGATTTGCAGTGGCCTGCAGTAGAACCAGCCCTACCCATTTACTAGTGCTGCTGGTCTGAACATCTCCCTAATCTTCAAAAATGTATCAGAAAGAGTATTCACGTGTCAGAGAAATATCAATCTTTCCCACTATTAATAGAACAATAAGAGAAGGATGAAAAGGAAAGTTTCACTGTACTGCTACTTTACTGACAGTGTGGGGAAAAGAAACTTGGATTTTATCTTTTCCCAGCTTCTCTCCTGGAGTTCATTCTGGCTTCCTGGAAAAGAAAAATGCCTCCTGTGGAGTGAAATGGTGTGATTTGCTAGAGGAGGTTTTGTTGCAGCAAAGGATACCAGTGGCTGGCTATCCATGTAAGATAAGAGGAGAAATGTGGTGGACCTGAGTGTAGTTTTGAGAGCAAGAACAATCTACAAATGTAAATTCATATTATATAGTGAAATTATGTCATACAGCATCTCCTTCTATACTGTGGGGAAATAATAGTACAGTAAGTTGGGGACATGAGCATGTAAATTCCGTATGCTGTCACCAACAAGAGTGAAATAAAGCACTGCAATTCCTAATTAACCTCACTGGAAACCTCTTGGGTGTGAAGTTAAAAAAATACAGAAGGCTTGCCTAGCAAGCTGTTCCAAGTTTCAGCTCCTTTTTGAAGGTCTTAGTCAACCCAATGGCTCTCCAGGCATTGTTGACTAATAATTGTGTTTGCTCGTTTGAGGGCTTTAGAAGTTAATTAAGTATAAATCAATGTTTGAGGCTTCTGTGAGTGCTGGTCACTCCATTGCAGAAATGAAGGGACTGAGAAAAAGGTGACAAGAATGATTAAGGGCATGGAGAACTCGTATGAAGAGAGATTGAAAAGGCAAATTATTTCTTCTAAAACGGTAACAAATGGTAGTGTAGAAAATAAATATCTATAAAATAAGTAACTGGAGGAAGAATGAAATTTATTCTGTCTTCTGCCTAGCACAAAGGCAAAGATGTTCAGTTACATTAAATACATTAAAGACTAACAGAGGACAAGCTATCTGCATAATAAAACTGCAACGTGCAACACTATTTCAGCAGAATGTTGTTGATGCACAAGTTGTTAGCAGGCACATGAGGAAAAAATATTCTAGGTAATAAAACAGCTGATGATAGTTTAGAAGATGTCTATAATTTCATGCCTCAGGTCTTAAAATAATCCAGAATTAGGATGTGAGAGTTTTAGGAATGTGCCTACCTTGTGTGTGTTCTCCTGTGCTGTTCCCATGGTGCTTCTTCCAGGCAACCTGGTGCCTGGTGCAGGAGTCCAAGGTGGAGTAACAACTCCTGTGCTTGCATAAGTTGGCAAAGGGAGACTCCCAGGACCTTCAGTAATGGCCAAGGAAGTTCTTTTCTTTAGAAGCAAATACACATTAACTCCTTGCTGCAGGGTATTTGTGGGGAGCAGTGCCATGGGGCAGTCAGGAGTGGTGGGAGGTCTGCAGCTCTCCTCGGGAGGGGGCAGTGCCAGGGTACAACTGTGATCCACTTTAGAGCATGGTTGTATGCAAGGGCAGTGACTTTTTGTAACGTGTGTTTTTCGCTGTTGCTGTTTTCTTCAAAATACGAATTCTCTGCCCATCACTGCTGACGGAGTATAAAACCCCTCTTAGTTTTTTCCTGTGTCTCTTGTAACGTTAATAAAGTGAATGCATAGAAATATTGGCCAATGTTTTTAATCTTTGAAGGCTTTTGTGCTTTGTAATAGAAACAATGTCTGATCTCAGAGGCAGGATGGAACTCATACATGCAATTTTTTCCTGTAGTTCAGCAGAGTTTCTCTGTATCAGTAGAGATTTCGTGCATAATAAAGTGCTCTGACCTACCAGCAACTTTGTGCTTTATAGATCCTTTTTTTTTTTTGATGTTGTTTCCTTGTTCACAAAATTTGCAGTTGTTCTTCCTAGCAGAGTTAAAGGGTGATCTCATTTTTATTTTCTGCGGGGAATGGGTGGAAAGTGATGACTTGAGTTTTCAAATCAGGCAATTTCAACACTCGTGATAGATGATGTTACGAAGCAAAATTTGTGGCTATCCTTGATAAATATTTCCCTATCCCAGCATCACCTTTTGTGTGGGGAACTACCTGTTATAAAAGAGAAAAAATGTAAAGTATTTGAGGTTTTTAGAAGTTTTTAGGATTACTTTTTGTATTTCTCGACTGGTTTTTGTTCATCTGTTACCATGAACACAGTTACACAGGCTTAAGGAGAAGCAATAATAGTCTTTGAAATGGAGTAAAACATTTTTAGACATAAACTTGTGGCTATATGTTTGTTCCTTTCCAGGCTGGAAGTGCATGCTAAGGCCTACTGGCAGCTGGGAATTCTTATTTCTAGCAGAAACGATCTCCCATTTTTAGTCTTTCATGGCAATAAAAGAGTGGACTACACAGCCTTAATGTATCATAATGTTAATGTAATGTAGCTGAGAAACTACAGCTGGCTTGGGACTATGTTTTTTGCCTGCTCTGGGCCCCAGGCAACTATAAATGCTGGGAATGAAAAAGGAAACATTTGTGGCAGTTATCTTTTAGAGCGCTGGCATCTGCTGGAAGCTGGTTGGGCTTTGGGTGGGTTAGAACAAGTCAAAATACATGATGAATTTGCAAATATCTCTGTGTGGCCTTTCAGGTTAATTCTATTGTTACTATGGTTTATTTGTTATCCATACTGTGCTGTATGGCTCTCGCTGTGCTAGAAGTGAATTTACTGTGCAAGTTCATATTAAGAAGCAGCTGTGCCCTCATGAGCATGTATTTGAGTTAGTTAAGATAAAGAAAATACAGAAAAGATCAAGTTGGTTTTACACATTATTTTTTTCTGTCTCGTTTCTCCTTAAGAAATCTTTCCTTTCCCAGCTTTATACTTAGCATATACTTGTAAAGAGCTACATGCAACCACAGCTGAAATAGAGGCCAGCATTGGTTGAAACCACACAAAAAAAATTCCATTTTTATTTTGGGGGGTCAGTATCATATCCTGCTGCTTCCAGAATTACAGCTGTCTGAACTGCAAGACCATGAATGCTCAGACACTGCCAGGGACACCCTGAGAAAAACTTGGGTGCTTTTACTCCAGCAGATCTCAGGTGCCTTTAGGCCTAACGTTTGCAGGTGTTTCCCATTAGAAATAGTCCTTGGTTTCCTTGGAGGCATCCAGGTAGTGTCTTTAAATTCTGAGAGAAACCATCATGAGCTCTTGCAGGGGGGTTGGACTAGATGATCTTTTGAGGTCCCTTCCAACCCTTAGGATTCTGTGATTCTGTGATGTCATTATTCAGAGAAAATACCAGTTCAAACTGGTTTGTAAAAAACATGAACTTCCTTCATATATCTTCTATTGTGAAGTCCAGTGTACTGCAGTCATGTGAAGTCAGGCATCTCCTTCATAAAACTCTTCCAGCTTCTAGAAATGAAAGATATAAACTGTTGCACTCTCACAATCCCAGTTGGAGTGGTCTACTATATATTTGCATAGAAAAAATAGTAGAGTAACCTAAACATGGTCTTCAGATTTCACTGACTCTTAGGAAAGCAGTATTATCCCCAAAGAGGCTTATGCTTTCCTGGCATGGATAGCAGAGAAAACACGCTACTGTTTTTTCAGGGAAGTATCATTAGACCTATGCATTCACATCTTTCTCATGACTTTAATCTTATGCGGTGACAGGAGCCACATAAAAGACCTTTCCCTCCTTCAAGAGCTTCTGGACTACTTAGGTGTCTGGCTTGCTGAGGAGAGGTTACTGAAAGAATTAAAATACAAATATTTCCTAATGCTGTATTGCAGAAGACAGCAGCTTTAGTTCCATACAAGCCAGAAATTTCCACATCTGCTAGACTTCTGGAGATATATACAAGACCATGATGGCTTTTTGTTTGATATGGTAGGATAAGACTGTGGAAATGTATGAATTTAAAAAGAGGGACTAAAGCAAATAAATACAAATAAAGGAAAAGTAATTTTCTGTATAAAGATAGCACTGTTTTCTGTGCCTTTTCCCTCCTTTGTGGCCTCTACTCTCTTTGTGTACATGAAGAAAGGGGAATCATAATTGCATGACTCACCACCAGGAAACACAATGCTAAAATAATTGAAATTTTTTATTTCACAGACCATAATTAAAATTGGGGTTTTGTTAGGAAAATGAGTCTCCAGCCTGTGTCTGACTGCAATGCTCTCAAAGAGAAACAGCAGCCCTGCCCTTTTTGGCATTTAAAAACCTAACAAAGCAAAATCCTTACACCAAGACTCAAGAGTTATATCCAGATACGCATAGTGTGGTGCAATACGAGAGGGCAGGTAGTAAACTGAACTAGACAGACTAAGGCTGTATTAGGAACCAAATAAATAACATTTTACTTTCTTCCTTTTATTTTGTTTTCTATCAAGGTCTATTACATCCAAATCTAGATAAATAAAAACTATACAGAATATGGTTATGTAATGATAGTTTTAATACGTTGTCTCTCAATATATTACTCTCAAACATTTTTCCAATATCACCCTTTGTTCCTTTCCCGAAGGCACACTGATATCTGTAGTTGCCTTTTCTGGCAAGGGTGGAAAATATGTGTACAAATATTCCACATCTATAAACAGCTTTTTTACTCCTGGACAAAATGTATGTTAAAATGAAACTAAAGCTTGGAAGTATGTTTCAATAACCCAAAAATAAATGGTAATAAAGCTGTAATTATCCCCAAAGCTACAAACACAGTAAATAAGTTAAAGTTAAATTTATAACACCTGCAAGCATCTTAAGTATGCAAAAGCAAAACAAAGGCAGCCAAATGACTTTAGCTTCACCCTGTAGTAACACTGAGTAAATTTAGTTAGAGAATAATGATGTTTGTAGTCCTAGATTCCTTTGTTTAAAAAAAAAATGAGCTTATTTTTCATTTTTTGAATCTCACTGTGTTGTGACTGCATCCACAGCAGAATAGTTGAATCCCTGCTGTAAGTGCAGACCTCAGCTCATCCTATCAATAATGCTTCCTTAATTTAAAGGAAAGTAAGGCTACTATTTAATTCAACATATTAAAGCTGAGAAGAAAAACATTTTTAAAGATCTTGTAATTCCATACCCAGCATATAAAATTTACATATATTTTTAGGTTTCATTATATATTTTGTTATAAAGGATAGCATTGAGTCATTTAGAATTAATACTCCGTGGTTTTTTAATTTAAAATTTCTATAAAGCGATTTTGTTTAACATGGAAAACAAACACATTGCTATTGTGATCATGCCTGCTTAAGCAGATTTGTTTCTGATAGAACATTAAACAGGTCAGGTTGAAAGGGGTTGATGTACGCTCAGCTATCACTTTTAATAAACAGTAACTTCTTTGTCTAATGTGTCTGCATTTTATTTATAATTGTACCATGGAAGGGATTATTCTCTCTTTTATTTTGTTAATTCTGAAGATAATGGTGTCACACTTGTTTCTGGCCTAGCTCAGGATATTTCCATTTGAATTTAAGCAAAAGATTTTTAAAACGTGGAAGGGTTAGGCCTGTTTCCTGAACTGTATTTTTGGAATTATGTAAATTTGGTGATCGGTTACAAAAAATTAGATTATTTTCATTAATGTATACAAATAAAGTTATATATGTTTTTTTAAATAATCTGGAAAGTTGTAGTTCCCCTCAGATCCTGGGGCTCCTACTAAGCAGATCTGAGGTCAGTGTGGCTGGGGAAGAAGAGCAGTATTTTAGATTAAAGATACTTCGGATTGAGCAACTTCATTTACAGTGCACCTCGTACCAGCTAGATGAGAATGATTCATATGCTGTGATCAGTGGCTGGACTTGGACTACCTGAAGATGTTGCATAGTGTATTTGTATTCAGTAGGTATATTTTAATAAACAGCAACATCTTCACTGAAGGCAGCTTGTGGTGGAGTGGCTCATCTTTAAGAGTAGTCAGTGGAAATCCAAGGTGCAAGTTGGCCATCTCTTAGACAGAATCTTCAGTTCAGGTCTCCTGCCTGTAATATGCTACCCTGGGGTTTTTGAGTACAAGTTTTGCAAATATGGGAAAAGATTGAGTATTGGCCATTCAGACCTAGTTCCAGCTGATTTTAGTTACATGTTTGCCTATACTCTTAGTCCTTACCGGGGTGTATAAATAAATTTCTCAAAAAAACCCAGAGATTTTAGTAAACTATGTGATCTTAAGAGATTTTTCCAGATACCTACAATATTAGTTGAACTTGATGGAAGATAAAAGATTCTGCAGATTATCATTTGCTCTCTTGCCCTTCTGTGATGCAGATCACAGAATGACAGCAGGAAATACTGCTGCTGTCAGTGGCTGGGGACCTCCCTAAGAGGTGGTGTAACATTTTGGTGGTGGCAGGCAGGTTGCATCTCTAGACCAGACCTGGACAGGTTATCTGTGGGCCTCGTTTCTGAACAGACTTGATGCTTCCTTGGTTTTCTTACTCATCTCTTCAAATTGAGAGACCCACCTAACAAAACATAGTGGCAAGACTGGCTGTCCATTCATGTTGCTTGTTGTCCATGTCTCTTAATGCCCTTCTTTAAATGTGGATAAATTACATTTATACCACAGTATGGTTCATTCAGAAGTGGACTGCATGGATTTAAAAATCCATTTGTTGCACCCAAGGAAATAATTGTTGCCTTATGTTTCTACCTGTCTCTGTGAGGACAACCAAGTATTAGGAATGCTTTAAAACCTCATTGGAAGCCATCCAGAGGTTTTCTGAGAATGCTGTTTATGGTTTGTTTAAGGTTATCAGTTATGTTTCAAATAAAAAGCTGTCTACAGATGATCATTGCTCTGTACTTTGAACTCATTTAACTGGACATTATTTACAGAATATTTATCTTGGTTATGGCAGTTTTTTGTCACACAGCGATATTACTTTTCCATTATATACTGCATGTGACCACCACATAAGTTTGATAATAAATGCTGGGAAATAAAAAACAGAGTAAGTGCCTCAGTGTGATAGCAATTCCCATGTGATGGGAAATAATGTCATATACTTCAAATTACCTTTTAAATAAATGTTTACGTCCAACCCATCCATTAGATCATAGCCTGAAGGGTCAGGAGGATCATTTCTTCATATTTCACTATATGCATTATGATTGCTTTTTTAGGTGTAAATGATGTTTTTAAATGAAGAATGGCACTCAAACTATACACAAACAACGGCTAGACATTACTGATTCGCAGTACTGCAGAAATAGCCTCAGCCACTCAGCTAAATATAGAAGTGCAGCAGTAAATTGAACTCATTCTTAGAAAATACTTTTAATGGTGTGCATGCTGAGATGATACAGAAACACAGCTCGTGTCATTCTCACAGTCTGTAGCTTTGACATTTTAGTCAAGTTTAAATTCTAATTGTGGTTTGGTAGATGGCTGATTTGCTAAATGCTGATGAGGGTAAACATTTTGGAGAGTGGGGAAGAACATCCCTATTTTTCTGAGTGTGCAGAGAAGTGTACAGGTAGCAGATACCTCATTAGTGAGGGTTTTAATCATCTAGGGCTTTGTATGCCTGTGGAGTGATGACACCTCTATAAGTGCCCAGGCATGATGTTTCCTGGGAGCACCTGGTGTGGAACACCCTACACATTGAGGTGCCGCTATTCCCAATACCTTCCATGGGAAGGGGATATTGCTGACTATCTCAAGAATGAAGCAAACCTAAATCCCATATTTAGATATTTCCTAGCACTGAGCTGGACCTCCCCAGTCCATGTGTCCTGAAGGAGCCTTTTTGGCTCCCTGAAACACTGCACACATGAAAGCTTTTATACATGGTGGTGTTAACTGTATTATCTCTTCAGTGCTAGGCTAAAAACCCAATCACGAGTTGAAATGGTGGAGCTAGCAAAGAGGTAGCTTTGAAAAAGGAGAAGCTGTAGGTGTTCTGAGGTTCCTGATCTACACACAGGGATGGTGCTGGGCTGGCTAGTGGTGGGGAAAGGAAGAGTTGTTAAGGGCTGTTAGACCAGTCTGGAAATAAATTCAAACAAATACCCTCTGTCTACAGGCAGTGGAAACCCCATTGTCTTGGAGATTTAAAACACCAATCAAGAAATTCAGTGGTGGTTTTGCTACAACTATGATTTGACCTTCCTGTTTACAGTAAACATTTTTTATGTCTGTGTGCTGTGATGTTGTTGCTTTGTTTAAGGTATTTGCCAGTTACAGCAGTTCTGGGAATAATTGTTTTGGTTCTATATATGTCAGGAAAGAAATATGTTAATATTTGAGATCACATTACATTTTTTTTTTTTAGCTTATATTTGTTGTGTTTCTCAACTTTACCTTCTTTCATAAGGCCCATTAACAATGTTAAAATATAGTTTTAAAACAATGTTTCTTAGTAACATATTAAATACTTTGTCCAAAACATTCTTTTTAATTTGAGGTTAATCTGCTCTAGAACCAGTTGGCTATAATTTTGCTTCTTTTGTAACTACCATTTATGTAAAAATGGCATATTAATTTCTTAGAGTTCTCTTGATCCCAATTTCTTTTTTGTTAGCTGGAATCTATAATCCTTTCCACAACAACCACCTGTAAAAGCAGAGGGTTATGACTTGAGGCAGGATATGAGCAGCAGGAACGGATCAACTTAAAAACAAAGATCCTGCTGAATGCAAATGCTATTGTTAGCATGGAGTTGGGGTGAGTCAAGTAGCAGGATGTCTATTAGAATATAATAATTTTGTATCTGAGCCACATGGCATTCTCGCCAGAAGAGAAATCCTTCCAGCAGTTATGTGGCAGACTACGTATCTTTATACCTTTCCTTATTATACATTTGCCTAGTCAAATAAACCATTTCCTCTGAGGATGGCTGATATCTAAGTATCTGAACAGCTTTTTGGTTTTCTGTAGATTCATTTTTCTGTCTAAAAAGTTTCTGCACTGTTACACTTTCCCCCAAAAAGCAGGGATTTGAAATTACACTGCCACAAGCTTGTTCCAAGGTTAGTAATTGGCATTTGGGGCTATTGTTGTCTTTTCTTATGATGTGTGTAATCCTTCAGAGGAAAGGAGAAGGTGAGATTTTTTTCTTTGTCCCTATATTTTAAAATAAAAGAAACACAATGAAATTTTTCCTTTATTAAAAGGTCTTGGGTTTAATACTGACAGTTTAACTGACCTATCTAGCACTAATACATGTGTCTGAATTTCAAAGTATTTTTCAAGGGTTGGGGTTTTTTTTTTGCCAATTTTTTTTTCCTGTTAAGGTCTGTAGGAAGTAAAGAAGGTACCAAGTGACAGAAAACATTCAATTCAAGTGTGAAAAAAACCCTCCTGCTTTTTTTGTAAAAATTTGAAAAATTCTTACATGGCATGGATGAATTTAATAAATATACGAAGTACGATGTTGGAGTCAGGTAGCAGTTTCACTTGGGACAGCTTGTACAGTTATTCTGACAACTGTCAAAACATACCAGGAGAAATCTGTGCCTCCCGAACTTCTGTTGACTGTATTTTTGTAATAAACAACAAAATATATTCTGGTTATTATGATACACATTTTGTCTTGGTATATCTTAGTTTGTAGATATGTATATATACACACATCTATATATGCATGTACATGCATACTTATATATACGTATATATATATAAATGTACTACGCACCAAATAGTAAAATTCCACATAAGCATCTCTAATGGCAAGTCAAACAGAAGCTTTGGTAGATGAAAATGTTTGGAGGGGTGTTTAATCATTGCCATATGGTGGCAAGAAGAGACTCAATATAATGGTTTCAGTGGGTTTGTTTGAACAATTACTACTGCATGGATTAGGATCCCTCTTTAGTGTCCTAAAGTTTGCAAGGTTAAAGAAGCCCCACATGTAGTCTTAAAGTTATTTCTAACTCCTGTCTGAAAAGATTTTATTGCTCTTGATATATGGACATTTTCATATCATCCTGCTGATGGTGCTTTGTCTGCAACTATATTATCAATGAATAAGAAAACAGAAGCCGTGGCATTTCAACTGTATGAATTCTTCAGACTGTATTATTTTGTTAGCCTGAGGCAAGAAATGGTGCTCTTAGTACTCATCTGTGCAGATTGAGTAATCTGAGACAAATGTGTAACCACACCGTGTGTGCAATATGTCCACATACTACGGACTAGCTGGTCATGCTGTGCACCACAGGCGGCCAAGTATCTCTCATGGACTATAGACATATGTTAAAAAAATGATAATTTTATTATGTTGTCTGGATTTCACTGCATGTAACTGATTCTAAAGCATTATAACAATGATGGTGTAACTGTGGATCTGTTTATCCCATGAGAGTCAGAATTTTATACTGTAAGGAGCTGGTTTTTACCAGCAGGATTTTCTGTTAGCTAACCAGAACTCTGATTTTTTACTTGAATTCTATGCATGGGAGCAACAGAAAATAAGTATTCCCAGTGCAGTCGATTTCAGTGTTTTAACATGGCTTGCATTAGTGTATGTGATAGCTTGAATTTTCTTTCTTCGCCAAAGCTGCTTAAACAATACAATGACAGATTCATGCTTTTATTCTCCGTTAATATCATTCTTCATCCTCTCTGCCCCACATCAGGGAGGAAGTGTTGTGAGTTTGCTATTTTAATGAAGAGAAATGAGGTATCTATCAACTAGGATTTATACTGGGGAGCACATCAATTCAGTTGCCTTGAGCTTGCTGAGTTTGCATATCCAGAGCCAAGCAGCACTCTCAAATTACTCCTGTGCAACCCCATTAACTTCAGGAGGTTGAGCAGTTCAAAAGTGGCTTTGCAGAATGCAGGGTGATGGGGGGGGGG